>JABFPB010001574.1:0-24440 GCA_022817645.1 Ceratoteleas bidentatus | reverse complement strand
ATGGCATTGTCGAGTGCGGGCCGTTTTTGCAGACCGCAAAAAACGCCGGCGAACATCATTAACCCGGTGCGGCGGAATAAAAGCCGCGGGGAGTTAATTAGAAGCGCGCGCGGCCGGTTAAACGCTATTTAATTCATCGAAATGGAATAAATGTATGACGGCTATTATGATATTGATGAATATTTCAGCGAAAAGCAATTTCGCCGATATTTAAAGGCGATGCCCCGATGTGCACGCCCGATATGTTGGCTCGGTAATGGGCATTGATTATTCAGCGAAAGGCCCGTGGAATCTCGAAGGTGTAGTGATTCAGAAATGCGAACGAGCTCTTAAATTCCGTCGGCGCCTGGCGCCCCGGTGCTGCGCGGAGGTGCCTTAAAGAAGAGCGCACTTTTCCCACGTCGCGCGGCGCGCAACCGCGACAAAAAGGGGATACAATCGACGTCATTAAAACGCCGGTTCGACTAACGAAGGGCGGACGCAAACGAAATCGGGAACGAAGACGGATTGCAAATAGCCCGTTAACATGATGCGAAATACCGATCGGCTTTTCTCGCGTTTACAGTTGCTATTTTTCGAAATCACTCTGTACGTCTGCGCGCAAATCTGTTTCAATTTATCTCGGATCGCGTAATGAATTCGCAGCGAGTATACATGTTTGCATTTCATCCGTTCAATTATTTATGTACTATATTTTATTTATTTTACAAACAAACTTCCGCTGATTAATTAATGAATTGTTAGCGCATTTTGAGCACATTATCGAACAGTCGGAATTAGAGTAAGGCTTTGACAAAAACTTTTTTTTCACTTTGATCATAGTGAAATAGTTATAATTATCGCAAAACCCCCGGAATTTTAGTTACAAAAGGGAAGTGCTTTCAATCAGCGTTCCAAAGTTAGATATTTGCAAGCATTGACATGAAGCTAATAACTTGAAATTGATCGCGGCGGCGGAGTGACTTGAAATTATCTACTTTAATTTAGTTGTTCAAATTCCGACTACTTGAAGTTAGCTTTAAGTCTATAATACCCGCAAAAACGCGCTTAATTTTACATGAGACTCTCATTCGATCCCAACTGACTCGAGAGAAAATCTCACTTGAATGCCCCAACAAGCAGCATAAATTAGTCAAAAGGAGTAAGCCCGACGCGAGAATGCTGCGCCAGCTGGGTACCTAATATTGCCGAATTATTGACACAAGAGATTACACGTCAAACGGACTATTTACCCCGTCCCCCGGTTCCTTCAACTAATCAAATTATATTCGATTTTATCGTCAATCAAGGCCGTGAATGCGATGACGAGATTCACTTTTGGGCCAACGCCAATTACCCGGCCGTGAACGTAGCCCGCAGTCTCACGTCGCGCTTAATTGACGTCGCTTTTGACGCGCTGCAAGCAGTGTCAACGATACCGACGGCGCTGTGGCTCGTCTCCTTTTACTTTCTATCAAATACGCCGCTCACGGCGCAAGAGTCGAGAATCGAAATTTCGCAAAATAGGCTTCCTTGAACTTTGCGTTTTTGAACTTCCGAGCGACCGACATCTGCCGAATACTGAATACCTTTTCACTTTTATCGCCGCTTCGTTTCGACTATTTGTCGGTGGAGAGACAGTTTTATAGGTTAACGTAAAATATTACGGAAATGGCGAGCATGTGAATCATCGAGTAAGAAGAGCAAGATAATGTTTGGTTAACAAGTTTGGTTTACCTGTATGTAATTATATAAGTTACTGTTAAATAATTCAAGTTATTGTATACACTTAGCTGCAAAATTGCAATAACGACCCACAAAATGTTGCACAATTATAATGACATCACATAATAACCCGTGAGTCACTAACTTCAAACAACTGCTGAAAGTTAGAGGCGCATTATCAACTTGTTAAACAGATGAATATTATCCAGCCGGAATTATTGAGAAATTTGTAAATCACTGCTGCGAAATTAAATGTAATCTAATATAAGCAACTAATTTGTAGTTGTAAACTCTACACAACTAACCTCAAATGACTCACAACATATCATAACTAATTTATTAGGCTTTACGTCATTTCAACTTTACGATACTAAGTGAAAATAGTTTATGCGAAAGAGCCAACTTCCGGTCATTAGCAGACAGATAAACTTTCAATGATACATTATAGTAAACTGCAATTTTCCTATGTCAGCGAAAATCATCTTCTTTGGATTATTCACGGACAGTAATGCATTCAGAGAATAATTTCAAAATGAAAAATGTTGCTGCATTTTATTATGTCTCAACGCCGTGGATTCTTCAGACACAATGATCGTCGCCATTACGAAAAGTCCTTAAGTCCTATCAATTTGATCTAGTAACATTAGTTCGCTAATCTTCGATTCTTTAATTAGTTTCAAAAGTTGTAAACTCTGCACTCACTCTCATCTGCATAGTTTTAAACAGTCTTTGAAGTGACGAGGCAGCATTTTTTAGCAATTTCTTGATGCTCGTTTAAAATTCAGCTTGCATTAAAAGGAATCTCAGATTCATTTTGCAATAATTCAATTAGAAAATATCTAAAACGAAGTAGCTGTCTTCATTTCATTGGTTATGAACGAGTTATTCCATCGTACGAATCTCTACATAAATAAAGAGAAATTTTGTTGTCAAAAATGCAGTTTATTTATGACAGTTATGCAAACGTATATTATTATTAAACGTTTATTATTAATTAAATTAAGCAAATACCAAAGAGCGTATTAAAAAATAATATTCGTACACGAAATTTGAATATTTATGCAATATTGACAACATTAAATGTGTTCGGTGTGATTAAACATAAAGTATATATGACGCCAGAGAATTTTATAAAAATATGACTTATTTGTACTTATTTATTGCGAAAATGAATTCATACGAATGAGTTCGTAACCAATAAATTCGTAACATACTGCGAAACATTCATACAAACTACGAAGTATTTCGATTTTCAGAGTTTTTCAGAGATTTTCAGAGGTATTCAGAGATTTTCGGATGTTTTCATACCATATTTCAAAGATTTTCAAAGATTTTCAGAGATTTTCAGAGGTTTCCAGAGGTTCTCAGAGATTTTCGGATGTTTTTATACCATTTTTCAGAGATTTTCAGAGATTTTATTTCCACAAAAGTTCGATCCACATTACATACGAAACTGAGGACCTTTTCCATATATCAGAGTTTTTCCACATACATCCCATCCAAGACTTTACAACGAAAACGTCTATCCTCTATTCCGACCAAAACCCCCCTCTCAAACAGCCTCCAAAATTAAAAATACTCCACCCTCCCCACCCACAAACCCCTTAATGAAGAAACCTCTTCGCCACGAAAATTCCTCCGACCCCGCCACTGCCATCCGCCCGAGCATAATCCTCCGTCTGAATTACGCCAAATGTATGCGGCGATAAAAATAATAGCCGCCACCTTTACCCCGCCGTGTGCGTGAAACGAGCTAACAATGCTTGATGAATTGACGCCGGAATGACGAGCGATGCTCATGAAAGTCATCCCGAGCGGGGACGGATGCTCTCGGACATTATTTAGCGACACCTACAAAGACGCCTAACCTACCGGGTGTGCCGCGCGACTCGACTCGCCGTAAGCCCGGACCGGTCCTTGGTATTGTCCGAAAGCAAGTCGCATGTCGGCCGCGCCGTCTGCGACTATACTTCATAGCTCGCTCGTCGCATGCAAGTTTAATCTCCTGGAAGTAACGCAAATGCAGTCCGCAGTGGGCACTGTGTAGCGGCTCTGAATAATGCATTTATGTGTTCACGGAAATGCGCTCGCGCGAATCTCTCGCGAGGATCCAGCCACCTATTCGACCGTATTAGCCGCTCGGAGCTTTGTACCGTCGCATCTATGCAAATTATCACACCTGTTTGCTAAAGATTCATCGCGAGCTACAAGATCGGCATCTATCCTCCTCTGCCGATTTTGTTTGCACCGCCGATCTTGTCCGACAGATCGCGCGTTTGCATTCTTGCAAGCTTTACAGCGGCGAATTATTCGAGAAATGTCGCGCGCACTTTCTTGGCCGAATTAATTATTCATTAGGTGCAGCGGTGCCGCCACCTGGGAGAGGAGGCGGAAAAATCGGTTGCTTTAGATCGAGTGGGTGTTTGACTAACGGGGACAACGCGTTTGAAATAATGGAGATGGTTTATAATGCGACCCGTGGATGCAATTCGGATGGCTAGAGTGTATTACCGACGGTTGTTCAATGATTAATGCAATAAGGAATAAAAATACGAGCGCGCACTTGAGAGCTTTAAAATAAATGAACGAAAAACATTAAATTTTAAGATCCACATGCCGAATGGCGCTGCAAACAAAAAACCCATCTCGGTCCTACGTTTTTCGTAAATATGTTATTTTACGTCTACTTATGCAACGCACGATTGGGCACGCCAACATATCCTCATATTAGATTTGTTCGTCTTTCATGCGAAGAGCAAACAGTGATGTAATTAATCTCCTCATTAAACGTCTTTTTATGTCGACGCGCGACTTATTTGATCAGCGAGAAATTTGATCATTAAATCTGACACTTTCGATAACCGATGTTGCCAATCGCGTCATATCAGGAGTGACGTAATTTGAAAATAAACTTCGGCAAGAATATTTCGCAGTAACAATTTTCCTGTGACAAATGAGAAGGAAGAGTTAGCTGGAATTCTCCTTTAGTATAACGTCGTCTAAATAATAACGTCGAGTGCTAAAACGTCTCCACGTCAAACAGTTCAATTTTCGCCGGGAAAAGGCCATCCTTTTGATGGTCGCCGGATTCCTTTCAGATGAAAATAAATTCGCCAGGCAGACTTTTCTTATGCCAATGCAAATCAGGCAAACACTTTTTCCGAAAGCAGTTCGTTTTGCTTTACAAATTGGCAACTGTTGCATTGAAAGATCGCCTTTTGCCGGGTCGGTGTCTTCGTCGCAGCTTTAATTATTACGCAGAACGGCGTTTTCGGGACACCCGTTGGATTAATATCAGCACGACATACATGTAGTATGTAAATACGGGCCCTGCGAAGGGTCAAAAGCGAGTCCAAAGTTCATGCGAAGGATCGCCGCGTCCTCGTTTAGAAAAAGAGCGTCGACGATACGACTTCGCTGGCCTTTGCCGAATGAAAGACTGGCGCCAATATAACATTTCAATGAAAATTGCTGGACAAACAGCGCGGTTATTGGAAAAATATTGAAACTCAAACGCCATTCCGCGCGCGGCTTATTTTTTCAACAAAATTTCGACTGATAATAATTTCGACGCCCTTTCTTCGTGCGCTTTACTTTGACCGTCGACGGGGAAATGGAAAACCCGGAATCCAGAAATAGCAATCCGATACAAAAATATACAAAAGGAACATTTGTTTGAGAAACGAATCGTTGGTCTGTCCACGCGACCGACCCTTACGTCGTTCTTGGTTTTTGACCGCAAAACATGGAGAATTGGACCAAGGAAATATCCGGCAGGATCAAAGACGAGAATTGTTTTGACAATCCGCAATTTGAAATTATCGTTTTCGTAATTTGATGGATGGGAGAAGGCGAAGTAAACATGCTGTAAAAAGGCCGATCGAGCAAAGTGGGCCAATTAATCGTGCATCATTCGTCGCCGCATTTGCATAATGTTTATTCAACAATCGCCTAAACATTGCACCCTTTTTTCGCGCCTGCATTATTCATGGAGCTTCATTTTTACACTGACACGTTGACGCGATTTTCATCGTGTTTCGGTGATTTTACAACGATTTCGCAAATTATCGCGATTCCGGTTCTTATTGACAAATGATCGGTTATTGCTTAGGTTTTCTTATGCTAATACCATACTACGGTTTAACGAACTGATCAGCTCACGAAAATGGAACTCGCTCGATTATTCATCCATTATAAACTCCGACGAACCAGTCTATTGGGTCGGAAATGTAAATGTCATTGATTGATTATTTTTTGCGATTTCAACAAAACTTCGACACCCTTAAACCGCCACCTGACAAAATTATCCGATTATCCGAACGAAAAAAAATGTACAAAACCTATTTCAATACAAAATTCCCCTTCTTACCCAACCAAATCAGTGTTCCAATAATATTTATACATGTCCCTCATTCCTAACCTAAACTGGCTCCTCCCTCATTTCAAACTAACTTTAAAAACGCTCTCCCAATGTAAGCAAGTCACAAAAAAAATGATAGAATAAAAAAAAGTATCCCACACTAGTTCAGTCATAGTCCGAAGTTAAATGAAAGCGCATCGGCAAAATGGCCGGCGATTCAAATTTGTGTCGTTGCGAGCAGACTGTTTCGATTACACGTTGTTCCGGTCGAAAAAATGCGCGGGACAGGACGAAATGTCGGGTTCGCAAGCGTGTCGATTGTCGATCGATGCCCAAGGCTTTTCCGACCACTCGAGCGGATTAGCGGCCTTCTGCACTGGATTACCGAACCGAACACGGTCGTGCATGTTCCGCAAATATCCGAATACATGTCGGCACATAAACATATATTCGAATGCGCGGCTACGAATACATTTCGCAACGTGGCAGAACCGCGCGAAATATTATTATGCGCGGCTTGAGATATCGTCATATCTCCATCAGCGGAAGCTACGAAGGTAGACCGCAGACACTAGTCGCTGTCTGCGGGCCGATCGTAAACATTATCCACGATACGTGCGATGAACGGGCGGACACGGCGGCCCCGTGTTTTCGCTCGTCCGTCAGCAAGACAAACATTTTAATGAGCGCCGTATTACGACGAAACGTTTTTGCCGACGCGTCGCAACGATAAGGCTCGTTTTCCCCGAATCCCGGACGACTGCTAGTCGTCGACTAGACAGATAGGGATGATCGATTCCGAGCCATAATCGCATTCACCGAAGTTCATATCGCGTTCCGGATAGCAGCTGCGAACAGTTTACGCGGGACTAACTTCAAGCCATTGACTACAAATAGCTAGCTTCGGATAATCGATTTCATGCTGGGAACACCCGCGCGCTACTTCAAGTCGTTGTCTGGAAGATGACTTAAATTGATTTACTTGGGGCGAGTCAATTGACTGCTAATGCCTCACTTCAAGTAATGCAGCTTCTTGTTTTACATTGGTAATTGGTGGAATTGTAAAGGGAAGTTATGAATTCGATGAATTACAGATCAAAGAGCTCTGAAGTTGGCTTCAAATCATCGCAAGTTTCTTATATTGCGCGGCAGATTGATCGCTTCCGATAGCAGTTTGGAAGAGGAAAGTAATTGTAAAGTATCGGTAAGGGGAAGAGAACAATACCGGCAACGAAAGAAGTCAACAAACTGTTGCATTGTTTCGGTGCTCTAACTCTTCCCGTAGACGTAACCTCATTACATAAGGTCTAACTCCAAAAATAACACCGTACGTGACCGAAGATATACTGTAACGTAGCGGGCAATGAAAGGAGTTAAAAATAACGAGTTCCGTATTTAATTTAAAAGCATTTTTTTCAGTCAGGTGCCATATGTGTCTTATTATATTAATTTGACGTGTATCACGCACTGGCGAAAGACTTCCTAACGAAGGCTGTTATTTTAAGCGTCTTTCAATTATTTGATCTTGTCCGACGGTTTTCTGAAATCTCCTTCGTCTCGTTTCTAAATAAAGCTTCGAATCCGTGTACACTGGCACTCAATCCTTCGCTCGATAACTTCTCTTTACTTTGCAACACGGAAGTTTTCCAGGCGCCAGACTAAAAATAATTAATCAAAATCAATGCCGAGTTTTATTTCCTCCCGCCCTTTTTCTATCGTTCGAAATCCCTCGGAGTCTGTTAATTTGAGGCACGTTTCGCGGATGTAGGAAAATGTACGTAGGAAAACGCACAATACCCGGTCAGATAAAGCCGTACTTAATGTAAACTATGCAAACGCCGAGTGTGCTTTATTTTTTCACTTCACGTCGCTCGAAATGAATGTGTTTTTTAAATGAACATTTGGCTTTCGCCGAGCAACGTGCGTTCATCGAAAAGAATCTGGAACGTGCATGTAACATTTTTTAACTTACGCATCGGATATGCGCCGTTAATGGACCGTAGCAAAAACACGTGCAATCCATACAAATTGCGAGCGTGCATATGGTCCATGTATAATTCCGCACTAAAGATCCCAGAAACTCATCGTCCTTTTTCATCGTTCTTCGTTTTATAGAGACGTCATGTGTTGCGACTTTTTTCAACGCCATCAACACACAACGCAAAGTCGCAACGCGCACCGGAAACCAGAATCGATTCCATGCACTTTTATCAAATCAAAGCGCCATCTAGATGCGCGTCAGCGCGATACAAGGTTACCGCGGAGCGCCGCGGAATATCTTGCGGCAATTTGCGCTGATGAAACAGCCGCTATTGCATTAACCTTTCATCGCTCATATCTTCGCCGGCCGATAATGACTTAATCAATCACACAAATTACGGCGCAGCGCGCTTCTTTCCGCTCCCGTGCGAAATTCGAGATCCGCCGGGACTGTTGATAAATGAAACGCAATACGTGATCAAATTATCCGCAAATCTGTCACAGGCTGTAATCGATCTTCGAATTTCGGCCGCGGAACTTGGAGTTAAAGGTAGCCGCGATTCATTAATTAATCGGCTGATTAGTCATAATTAATTAGCCGGGCGCGTGTTTTTCGGACGAAACGACGCCGGGGATTATTTGCGAGCGTCGCTCGACCGGAAGTGAGTCGATTTCGGGCCGACGTGTTTGTCTTAAAAATCGCCCTAAGACGTTATTTAACGAGCGGGATTAGAGTCGAATATCGGCACGGGCCGTTGCTCGGGAAAAGCCGGGGATCGAATTGAATCGGCCGGCGTCCCGCGGGATCTATAAAATCAAAACCGGAATTCCGCGAGGGTGGTTCCGGTCGGGCTGCCTTGCGCCAGATTATAACCCTACAGTTTTTGGTAAGAGAATCAGATTCAGCTTATTTTAATACCGCCCCACCCAGAGATTGAGTCTCGTCGTGTTTTAATGATCCGTCTACGTTTAAATCCCGCAGGAGCTCTGAAATCGCGCATAATCCACTCGGTGCTTCACTATTACGTACGCTTCGTTGGATTACATTAGATGTTAAGTTTGAGTGAATAATGTATACCTTCCCTTAAACTGATTAATATATTTTGAATGTTCTCTTGTTCGAGTATTATCAAAGCGGCAGTTCCGTTACGAAATTCAACAGCCGCGGCTAAAACGTTTGGTTAATGCATTTTAATTACAACTGCTTCCGCATTCATTTCGCAAGAACAGATGTGCGATTCATAATCAGCGTGCGTTTTCTTTCCGTCGGAAAGAACAAGAAAGTTATCGCCTGGTTGACGTCGACCTTTCGGCTCGGGCCGTCCCGAAATGGAAATCGGAGTTTCGAGCGAAACGCCAACTCGAAATGCGCGAATCAATTTCTGCTTGGTTGTATAAATAAGCTATTAGCTGGCTTGGTTATTTCAGCGGTTGCGAGAGCAAAGACACCAATTTGGTAATATCAATAAGACGATAATTTCTGGCGCGGAGGGCAGCTGAATTTTAAACGCAGAGGAAAGGACGACTTCTTTGTCGGGCGAAAAGTTCAGGTGTTCGGTTCGATCAGAAGCTACGAAGTGAAAAGTGTCGGGAACTTGGACCGTAAGTAGGTTGGAAAAGGCGATTTGTATAATCTATGAAGTGAACTAAAATCCATTATCCTGATTAGATCTGCCAATTTAGATACGACCTTAACCTAATTATGTACAACAATTTCAGAATTTCATCCACATGATTACGTCTGATTGGGTCTAATAAGGTCTCATCTAACGTACCGGGTAATCAAGAATCAATATGCAAAACCTTGTACAAATTAATTATCCGAACAAATTACAGCTCGAGCGTAACTTTTTAGCATAATTACGAAACAATTCGAGGAAATGAAAGTTTAGCCTTTAATCGATCCGGGAGTTCTTATATAAATAAAGTAAATTATTATTAAAGGATATTAATGTGTCGTTATAAATGTTCGTACTTATTAGCTATAAGCAATATTCACATTCGAATCGAATACTTAATTTTGATTAATTTTGATTAATAAAAAATTATTAACATTACTGGCTAATAATTTTTTATTAATTTTCCAAAATCTAAATAGATATACAAATATTAAAGTAACTATTTCGAAGTTATAATTAATGTCATACAATAATAATCCACTTTGAACTTCACACATAACCCACTCATAATCCACCTCTGGTGATGTTTCTGACCCCGGATTCGCGTCGGACATAAACATTATGCTTCTCTGGAATCGTCAACTTTCCGTTCTTGTAGTACAATATACTATTAATTTAATGTGGTAGTGGAACCGTTTGAATCAACATCTGGAGCATTTAAAGTTTTGCATTACCATATATTTCAATTGTTTAATTATGGTTAAAACTTACTGAAATAAATAAGAGGAATGTATTCTATCTACAGTTTACCTGTTAAGTTACGAATGCTATAATATTGCATTCGTAAATGAAATTATCTCAAGTTTGCCATTCGAACTTTGTCATGAAATACCGAAATTAGTGTATAACATATTTTGTATATATCAATAAATATTACAATTAACAAGAAGTTTCTATTAATTAATAAGTTAGGTATGTAAATACCGCGAATACAAATCTTTTGAAAATAGATATTCTGACGAAAAACCTAATTTTTTATATTATGTAAATTTTGTATCGTTTTTCTGAGCAATGTCGAAATAACAAAATTTATGCAAAAAAATTTTCCAAAAACGGCGGAACAATGTTTACGAAAGAAAATTACGAAAAAAAAACAAATTAAAATTTGTGAACGAAAATATTTTCGTAAGGTAAAATAGTAGCTCTATTCATTTTACAGTTCTACAGTAATTATTCCTGTAATTTTACAGTTTTCCTATAAAATTACAGTGTATTTAATATAATATAAAATGACAGCATATTTACTGTAATTTTACATGTAAACGTTGTTATAGGGGACATATATGTCTGCCATATATGCGACATATATATCTGCCATACATGCGACATATATGTCTGCCATATATGCGATATATATGCGACATATATGCTGCCATATATACGTTTTCTGGATCAGAACAATTCAAAGAGAACAGCTTATGCTATCTTTTCAAATTTTCTCTAATTATGTTTGCGGTACTAGATTAAAAAAGTTTTTGCGATAAAGCAGAACCGCAATCTGGTCGACCCTGTTATTACAAAGTCCACAATATAAACTTCAACATTTTTTTTCAATTCCCAACCCCACCATCTCCTTTTACGAAACTTTATTATTATCCAGCAGGTCTCCAAATGATACCAGAATTTTCTCATAAACCAATCAACCTTTCCGATTATTCTGCCTCAAAGCTTCTAAAATCCACATCTGTTTCACCCATCCCTTTTTTAAATTCCGCCCTCCAAAAAGAAATTTCGGACCTTCAAGCCACAGTAACGACAAACATCCAACGACATTCTTTGCTTACACATACCACTCTCGATATCCCTAAATTCCCGACTACTTCTCCATCCAATCTCCCGGCCTCAAAAAGCCTTCTCCTTTGCGGACAGCGAATGGACCATCTCTCGCGAGACCCGCTGATTGAATCCACGTAGCTCCGCGCGCTTCTCAATTAGGGCCGTATTAGTGGCGAATTGGATTAGCTGCGCATCCGAATTGATTCGCGCAGACGTCCTCTTGATAGCGCTCGGATTAATAATTCATCGTAGCGAAGCGGGCGGCATATGCCGCGTCGTCGTGGCAGTCATCGTGCGCGGCACGCGGCGCGGCCAAGTGTCCCGGCGAGCACTCGGCCGAATTGCGCCGCGGGGCCGAATTGTTGTTGTGCCAACACAGATGTTGAAAAAGTGCGCAACCTTTGTAAGCGCGAAATCGAATCAGCGCCGCCCGGGGCCCCGAGTCTACCGCAGAGTCAAGTGCATTTTAAACCCGGTCTCTCGAGAGTGCATGCCCGCTTTGAGATTCGAGATTCGCCTAATGGAAATTTCGCGGCGGATAATCATAAGTCCGAGCGAAAGAACGTGCACGTGAGGGCGCGTTCAGATCGCGCCGATTGCGCCTAATGAATGGGTACAGGTGTACCGTCGTGCTTTATCCGATGACATTGTTGTTTATCTGATTAGCGGATTAGCGTGCCCTAGTTAAAGTTTCACGTTGATTCCTGGCAGAATATTGACACGTCAGGAAATGTCGGGGATTTCGCCTGAGAGTGCAGATTAATTATGGATCGGCTTAGGGCGATGTATCGAGGAAGAAAGGTGTTGTGTCGGAACTATTTCTGTAAGGGCGAATATCTTGAGGAAAAGTCTCGAGAAGGGTATTGTCACACACAGTAAGAATCGGAGAAATAAAGTTGCAAAAATAGGGATTGGAATAAGAGTCGTATACAATCACGACTGGAGTCAAACAAATCATTAAGTTCATTTGAAACAGTTAAGTACGTTGATACTTTCAGTTCCGGATAATTAATTTCTTGCAGTTAATTCCAGATAATAATTACTTGCAATAAACTTGTATTCATATCAGAAATTGCATGTAGGTATGATTGATAGGAATTACGTTTTTAGACACCGAGATGAAGTCGGTAGATGGACATCAAGGATACGGATTAACGCGAAAGTTCGCAAGTTACTTAAAATCGATAGCTACTGAAGTTACCCCGGCAAAGTCCGACGAACACGTCCATGGTCAAATCACCATACGAAAAGTCACTGCCTGGAATTAGCGATAATATTGACGCAGTTAAAACTACTGTCAATAAAAAGGCGAAAATGATTAAACCCCGAAGTGAAAGCCGTGAAACGAAATGATTGACCGAACATCGAGCCGAAATGTTTATTTCCGCGTGGCTGCGTCCAAAAACAACATTGATTCGGCGATCGAGCTTTTCACTTAAACGCGGCTTAATCAAAGTTATCCCGTGCGATCATTTTTTTCGGAGCGTAATTGGATTAAAAGGGGCGATACGTCGGCGGAAAAATTGGCGGCAACAAATGACAGTCAAAAATCATACGGGAATCCGTTCAATTTGCGCGCGCCGAATAACCGCGGTGTCTCCGCGTTGATAATTATGACTAATGTAATCCCAGTAGCACGCCGACAATTGATCGACGGTGGCCGGCACTGTGTTTCTATACATCCTGGGTAATGAAGTGCATCGGACCGCGCCGCTGTAACACTCAAATACATTTTCATCGCGTACGATTTATAATTGCGTTACTTTATATCTCTGGTAACGAACTTAATTGGATCATGCCGACAAATGAATTAATTTATTTCGCTGGCATTCGGCGCGACTAATACGCCGAAATGCGCGCGAAAAAGCCCGGCGGAAAAACCGGCCGACAGCAGCCGATGCGCGAAAATAAACGGTTTCGCCGCGAACCTTCGCGTCAATTACTTGTCAAAACGACGCGTCGCCGTTATTATGACCGGTCGCACCGGTCGGACGATGTAACAAATAACTTGTTATTTGTTATTTCGCGGCCGATTTTTAACAACATCGACTTGCCGGCGCGAAATTTAGAACCGATTTTCATTAGCGTTCGCGCGACGTGTATCGCTGCGATGAATACTCATTCATCAAACGATATTTGAAATTCATGCAAGTCGCGCAACTTATTGCTTGTCTTTCGGCGCCATCAAGATTTATCGGCTCTTATTGGCCACATATTTCACCGACAGTTTTTGTCGCGCCGTGTCGCTCGGCCCAAAACGCTCGCCGGTATCACGTTCCGCCAAATTAATTCCGCCCAAAATTCCGTGAGCCAGACGAGCGAACAGTTTGTCTGTTTGAATTCCGCGCGTTTAATGCGGCGGGAAAGCTCGAATGTGCGAATTCCAAATTTTGCATTTCCATCGGAAACTTTACCGTCAATTAAAGAGTTTCAGTTTTTGTCCCTTCGCAAAACCTGAATTTCGGAATGTAATATCTGGGTTACTCATTTGCGGTGAAAATACAGTTTAATCTTTGATTAAACTGTATTTTCGTTTGCTAGCCTGAACTGCGATATCCGTTTGCTAGCCTGAAGGTGTTTAAGATTTAAGTTAGCAAATGTTTAGCATCTGACAATAAATTAGATGATGAATCGAGAGTCTAGTGAATACGATGAGTCTAAGCGAAAATCGGCTCGAAACAACGAGACAGACGACTATTTTAGATAAATTGAACGCCTGGATTGCAAAAGAGGACTTGCGCTCGACCTGCCCCTGAACAAAGCAATCTCCGCCGAGCGCGTTACGTCCGGGTTCAGATTAAAATATCTACTGCATTACTGCTTGAACTTACGTAATGTCAGCGGGGAAGTTGTTCCTTAAGGTCTAAGAAATAACTATGCCAGGTTTGAAAAAACTCCGTGTACGAATCCAAATATTTATGTATATTCTCGCCCAATTTTGATAATATTTAATTTGCCACAGTTTCACACAAATTGCAGAATTCACACAAACCTAGTTGCAGAGATCTTTAACACCAAAGTTTCACAAAGTAACATTAGTAGCATAGGAGACTAGTCTGAAAACATTCATTTTCTCAAAATAACTAGCACAAAAAGAAAGAGATTTTGATAAAAAAACTAATCATATACAGATATTAACGTAACATACAGTCATGTGAAAAAAAGACGATTTACTGTCTAGTTTTTGAGTAATTTGCGAAAGTGCTGAAAAATGATATATATATATATATATATATATGTATATATACACAATCTCTAAGTTTTGATGAAAATGTATTAAACAAGTTTTAATTATTTTTCAATAATATCAAAATTTGTTTTAAATAATTTTATTTCAATATAGAACACATATATGGCACCTTAATTATACAGCTCTTCACGGGAGAAATACTTTAACGTTGGAGCATTCGTTAATAGTTGCGCGCGAGAATACAAGTAAATATTTTGTTTAAACAAAATGCTACAGTTATTCTATATACCTTAAGGAACAACTTCCTCACTGACACTAGGCAAGTAGAGGCAATACTTAAGTTAGGCACGTCCAGCGCAAGTCCCTCTTTAGAATCCAGGCGTTCAGCTTATAAATAAATAATTTTGAAATACGTAATATGTTAAACAATTACAAATTTGTAATGAAACAATTTGACAACGTTTCGATATTATATTTTTCTTATAATTAAGTAAATTTATATAGTTCCAATAACAGCGGTTATTGTTATCTGTTGCAAGTACAAGTTCTGTGAAAATTTAATTTCATTTACAAAATTAGAATGCCACATAAATTTAGAAAAAAATTGAGTGAAAATAAAATATCGATCAACTATTTTGTTAAATTAAAAAAACATTCATGAAATCAATCAAACATTTAGTTAAATTCACTCTAAAAAATCTTCCACTTCCCTCATACTTATACTGTCTATTTGACTGATTCAAAACAACGAAGGTGGATTTTTCACTTCCAACATACCGTTACCACCTGTGGCAAGAGGAATTCGAATCATTGCTGGTAGAATTTCCGATTGACCAAAAATTCAAGTGGAATTCCACTTGCGGGATACCATTATTTTTTAGAGTGTTAACTTGTCTTTTCCATCACTCTCAAAATGCCTAAGCAAAAATGATTTTGATCACTGAACGACTGTTGCCTAATATTTTGCCTAATAATGCGAAACGATCGCAAACGATCGCAGAACGAACTCGCAACAAAAATGAATGTCACCATTTTTCCAGAGTTAATCTCAGATCCATCGCAGAATGATCAGTGCGAATCAAATACGACTTCAATTTCGTAGCTTTCTGCAACCGTCGCCGAACGGTCGCAGAACGATCGTTCACGATCAAAATCATTTTTACTCGAGCGCATATATCACCATTGACAATACTTGATATAGTCTGGAAATACACTAAAAAAAAACAAGTCTCTTACCTCTTATAATAAGAGATTAATAGTTTAATCTATCTTTTTGACCTTTAAAACATTTTCCATCATCAAATCCCATATATTTTCACTATATTTCCATGAAACCCCTTAAAATAAGAGTTTTTTTTAATTAATGTACTCAAGTAGCCAGACCAAATTCAATTTTGTATTTTTCTCGTGTTAAAAATCTCAGTTAAAAAAAGGAGTGAGGCTATTAGGATTCAAGTGTGAAATATTTTGGTATTAATCTTGAAAAATCAACTCGTTTTTAGAGTGAATAATTAGAGATTAGAAATCTTTTTGCTAAAAATAAGGTTACCTTAACTTATAGAAAAATCGTCGTACGTTTTTACTCACCAAGTGATGATGTATTAAGAACTTAAGAACATTAAGAACCAAGATATTTCAATTATTAGACAAATCAACGGACTCCACACTTTCTTAAGTGAGACCATCTTTTATGTGGAATTTTCTGGGCACCAATTTGGAGTGAAAATGTCACACTTCAAAACTTTTAACACCTACTTTTAACAGTTTGGACATGCCACCAAAAATGCACGACTATTTATAACATCCACATTTCACTTTCCCCTTACCGATTCGTTGATTACCATCGGTCGTACTTAGCGCATTACGATTAAACAAACGCAGATTAACGGTAATCCCCCTCGCGGAAAGAATGGGCCGTTTTTCCTTGCCCCCTCTCAGACACAGCGCTCGCGCGGCATAAGTAAATTCTATCTCAAACGCAATAACTCTCCCGCGTGAAATACGGCGAAAATATTTCACGAATCGCAAACAACGCCGGCAGCGTCTTAATTCGCGCTGACGCGACGTCAAAGACATAAATCAGCCAATCAAAACCGCTGTTAAAATGCGCGTATCCCTTTGGTCAAAAGTCGCGGCACGTGTTGACGGCGCGCGTCCACATTGGACCGCATTTTGGCGCCGACGATATATTTTCCGCCGCGTCCCGTAAATCCGTAAATCCCTTCCCCTCCCCTCGTCCGACGAATGTTCCTGTCCTCCACTCCATTGATACTCAACGCTGCAGAATTTCACAGCTTCCTTTGTCCAAAAATAGTTAACCCTCTTCTCTACTTCGCAAAGTAAACCGTCAATAGGGACCGCCAAATAAAAATGCTAATTCGCGCGCGAATCATCTTCGGCGGCATTCACGGCCCGAAATAAACCTCGGGGTGAATTAATAAGGGCAGTTTTAATAAACCCCCGAAGGGGACAACCGAGGGTTCGATAACAGTGGAGTATTTTCGCAAAACATTTTGCGGCGACATTTTCCGCGACAAGTGTCACGCGGCTAGGCTTTCGAGCCCTTAAAGAAACAATTAGAAGCGGAAAAAAGTTTGCACGCGTGTGTACTTTGAAAATAAGCGCTATCTGAAAGGTTAATAAAGCAGTCGCCGCTTTATTTTCAACTCCGATAATTAGTTTTCAGAAAAGGGCGATTGCGCCAAGAAAAGTGTATAATTTGTTTGCATGTAAAATGAGTTTGTTGCTTTGCCGTTCCTTTTTGCTTGCAGGAACAAGAGGAAGTCTTTAATGCATGCTATCGGCAATTTATTCAGCTTACGTGCGCGCGCCGCATTGATATACACAGTGTGCGACAACTGCCTGACAACAGGATACGGCACGCATCTCAGGAATGTAAAATCGTCGACTGGCCAATTTCAATTTATCGACTTTCCACCCTTAAATCTTATCGCGCGACTTCAATCTTCGCGAAATATTGGACGTATAAATTTATCAACTTCGCTAGGCGCATGCAATCGCGTCGCGCGTCCCGAAACTACAAACTGCCGTCGGAAAACATTTTTTTCAAGAATTTTCCAAATAGAAGTACTCTGCCGCTAAACCGCCAGCAAAGGAAAACTTTTTAAATTAAAACAATTTCCCTTTACAACCCTTTCCCTCCAGAAAACTATTTCACTATGCGACCGTGTTTGAAGCAACATTGAATTCCGCTGAAGAGAGATGCGAAGGTTTTTTTCAGTGACTGCGATTTGTCAATTGAATTAGTGACCGCGAAAAAATGATTGACCATTAATTAAGGCTCGCATTATTCGAGCGAAAAAGTGAGCCGAAAAGAAGAGCGGTGCGAATTTAATTGCGCAAAATCAATCACGATTTGTGGGCGTCAGATATCGAGCGGTCATCTTTTGTTGCTCGCGTTCTGACATTTTACACTGTCGCGTCTAATTCGCCACGGCTCGTAAATATTCGAGATACGCGCGTATTGAATAATGACCCCTATAAATAGGCTTCCTCTTAAAGGAAATGTCAGTGAACTTGTTAACGCGACGGGGAAGCCCTGCCCCGATCTGAAAGTCAAGTTTTTGTATGCAAGTTGAAACAATTTCCGCGGCGTACGCGACGTATTTGTATGCAATTTGTCCGCATAGCGAATCGATGTATTATTTTCGCCGGGCACGCGAAATGCGACTTATGCAAATGCGCGTGGTCGGGCGTTTTTCGCGCCGAAAAAAAATGTCCTCGTTCGTTTTAATTTGAAAACGCCTCCGACCATATGAATACAGATAAATCGAGCCGCGCGACAAAGTTTTCGCGCCACGGCAAATGCGCGCAAAGTTGTAAACAAGCTGTTATCGTTTTACAAAAGTTACACACACTGCCACGCTAATGTCATCCGAGATTCATTTATTATACATCAAAGCGTCGCTGAATAACAATTTGATATCGTTAAATAAGTTTCATAATTTCCTCCGCTTGTTTCGCGCACAAAGTTCGGCGAAAAATGTCCCAGCCTCGTATTTGTTCGATGTAGATGCAGGTCGACCTTTTTTTCCGGAATCAATTTTCGACTGAGGCATTCCTTATCTGATTTCAAGAGAATATTTGCAAAGTGCTCGATTAGGCACAGTTGTTTATAACAACGCGTTTTTGCGAAACCGTTTGCAGCGACAATTCTGACCCGAATGACTCGTAATTAGTTCCCCAAAATGAACTTGAAGCTACCGCCGTAATCGTAGATTGTCGTATCAGCGTGCAGTTAAAACAAATGTTTTTCAATTAAAGCAACAAGCGGCAACCGACCGAAAAAGTAAACTGTTTTCGACATAAATGACTTGAAAACATTCGGTACGAATAACCCCCGCACTATAAACTTTTCATCCGTTCGATATCATTGACTTCGAATTATTCCAGAACCAACGACGCGTACTCAATGACTCGCTGTTAAACGCTGAAATTAAATTATTCATGAATTATGAATCGAAGTTGACTTCTTCGATTGTACGTAATCGGTAATTGATGCACAATCGGCGCGTGAATCAAATCAAATCAGCTTTATCAAATTCATTCCACGCGAGTCGCGACTGCAAAAACACTTACGCCGGCCATTAGTCGAACAAGCTGCACCAATCTGTCAAAACTCGGACTCAAATCGCAATAAAGGCGGTAAGTGCACTCGCTCGCACATGGCGGGATATATATAGTCAAAATACGAAGGGTGCCGCGCTAAAGATAATCGACGCACGTTTCGGTTTCAGACACAAAAGGCGGCTGCGGCGTCGGAAACATAAGCCTTCGACGCCAAAAGCCCGCGCAGGGGAAAAACGCGAAACTTATCGTGGTTTTTGAAAGAGATAGCGATCCGCTTTGACGCTCAAAGTCCGACGCAAAGTTGAATGATAAATCCGCGCGTTTGAGTGGACTTTGACGGCCGGCAAATTTCATTATGCGCGCCAGCGAAAAATCGCTAAACATCGCAGCCTTTTTGCCACATCGCGCGCCCCATTTCCCGTTTCTAATGTATCTGATGAATGCGTGCGCCTGCGAGAATATTATTTCCGCTTATGCAACGAGACACGGATGAATGGGTACGGTTTTTTCCTTGTGGAGCCTTTTTTCATTTCTTGTTTAAAGGGGAAGAGTAAAAATTCAAAGTTTTATTTCTATTTTTGGGAGATGTGCGAGGCCATTTTTTCTGATTATATGTAGCGCAATGGCGTACACTGAAAAAGCTAACCTAAAAATTCGTTTTTAGATTAGTTTTTTAGGTTAGGTTAGTAATGAAACCGATTCCTTTTAAATGAAAAGGATTCCTTTTCTGCCAAAATGATTTCTTTTGTGCCAAAATTCTTTATTGTGGCCCAAAAGGATATTTTTAACAGTGTAGCATGATTTCGAATTTGGTTTCATACCGCATCGCTCTATGTTGTATCAGTGAGATTCCAAATAAATGCTATTAATTATAGTTGATAGTGTCTATAATTATCCGGAAATACTGCGATTTGGCCAAATAACAAGGAAATTGGTAGCGGTATAATTGGTGTAACTTTTTATTGACTTCAAATAAGAGTATGAAATAAACAAGACTTTTACTTGTAACTTATTCAAGTAGACTTTTTAAGGAAAGGAAATACATATTTTTTAACTGCGGTATTTTTACACGAAAATGAGTTTAATTAACTATAACGTTTTTATCAGAGGAACCTCTTTCGGTAACATACATTTTGAAGAAGATAAATGCAATTATGAATCGTTAAACGCAAAAACCAATTGCGGTATTCCTGCGCAGGTTCGCCGTATCTGTTTTTGTATAATTAACAAAATAATCCAAAATACCCTGCCGCAAAAATACTTCAGACCTACTCGAACATTAATTACTACGAGTTCAGATATAATTGTATCACCGTGCTAAAACTGGCACATCTATTTTGCAAACGGAATAACTTGATCTCAAAAACATTTGAAGGTAATTTAACCCGAATATTTCGTTTTACGCGTTTTCATTCCAAAAGCTTTTTCAGTGCCACACAATGGTGAATATTTTCTTGCTTAATATTTTGCATCGCAATTCCCTTAATTTGCGCACAACTTTCGGACATCATTTTTCAATTGCAATGCTTTAACGAACGCTAACCGAAAACCCTGTTCTTCGCGTGGAGCGTACGCAAATTTTGTCGATTAATTTATTTGCAAATGAAGCGATATTCGGGCGCGCCGAGCGGTCCCTTATTTTCGTTCGCCGTTATCAGCGGACCAAAAAAGCGGCAGATAATATTTTTGCCGTTGAATGCCGACATAAATTCGGCCGTCCCGTGTGCCCGCGATGCAAATGTTCGGCAAAACGAAAGATTTACACAATTTCACAGAGATTTGCGATTATGCGGGTCGTTAGTGTTTCCGTTGCCGAAATTGCCCGGGGGTTGTTTGAAGCGGACGTTTGCGCAGGTACCGCCAGGTGGCGCGCCTTTTTGTCCGCAGAACGCGCATCGCCCTCGGTCAACACGCAGTACATTACGAAAGGACTCGGCCGCACGATCCACCCAAAAAGGATCCGCCTTTATTACCCCATGCTTTGTACCTCGGCCGCAAGAAAAATCGCCCGACAAAAATCGAAGCACAGGAATATATCGGTTTTTACCCGCCACCTGATATATGCAATCGATCGCACAAGGAAAATGATTCCGATTACATTTTTTGTGCCGCGGAAAATGTAATTTTTTACGCGAAAAGTGATACTTGATTAAACGATCGTTTTTCTCTTTTTTCAGGTTTTTTTCGTCAATAATTTTTAGAATACGAAAAAGGGTGATAAATGTGATGTTTTCGAGGAATAACCTAAGTAATGTATATATGTTGGTCTGATTTTGTATTTTGTAAAATACCTTGCGAAAAGATATATCAGATTATAAACAGTTTAAACTGTATCAAATAGGATTCCTTTTATACCGAAGAACACTTGTAAGTGTCATAATTCTAAGCGACAAAAACTTGTTTTTGCAGCGTTGACTCGTAGTTTAACTCGAAAACAACGAATTTGCTTGGTCAGAACTTGTTTTCAACGAAGCTTTGTGTCTAAATTGTTTGTGCACAGCAGAGCTGAGTTCCTGCGAAATTGGGTTTTCATTGACTGAGGATGAATTAAATAAAAAAAAGTTTGCGTTAATGCTAATTCATTGGTTATTTCAATTTGCACGGGAATTTAATATCGCATGCTTTGATTATATTAAATGCATGGGGTTTGATCGAGCACAAACGGAAAATAAAAAAATTGTTTGCCTCCGCTCGGTTATTTGCAAGATACTTTGTTTATGAAACCGTAGTATCAAAATTGCACGGAAAAAAATTCGTGCAAAATTACGGCTACGGTGATAATATTAAACGTTTAGTCGTATAATATCACACTTTGGATGAAATTTTATACATCAGTGCATATAGTTGTGCGAAATCGGAAATCATGTATAAAATTATTAGATTGTTCATTTTTATAAATTTTCTGTTTCTGAAAATTATTTTGAAAAAGCTACGAAAAATTCGTAAGGTTAACGCGATTTACAGCAGAAAATACGAATTGTCCGTATCTTATGAAATATACGAATTAGTTTCTCGAAATACGCGAAAAGTATGTAAAATTATACCATTTGTAATAACTTACATATAACGAATGTAATTTTACACGAATTTTATGGTGCAAAACTATGTTGCAGTATCTGAATAATACCTGTCGATATTCATCGTAATATTTTAACGATATTCACGATAAAGATCGACTAATTTACCGGAATATTTCGAACAAAGTTTTGTCTCGCGCGTTTTCGGTAACGGGTTTTTAATAGACTCCTCGAAAACTTTATTAGAGGAAATTATTGTCAATTTTGCGAATTATTGACTTGATCTGGCTATTTCAATATCACAGGGTAAATCTTCGTAATTGCAAAACGCTGATGATTCTGCAGAACAAATTACCGTGTAATTATACTCCTGATATACACAAAATAGTGCATTTTGCACTTGCTACAGTTCGAGTAACGGAATGTCAAAACATATTTGCCGATTGTCAATCATTCGAAAAATATCATAATTTTGTTTACGCTGATTGATTTGGAGCCTTACGCGCATTGTGTCAAGCGAACAAATTAATCAAGCCGACAAACTTTTGCTTCGAAAATATGTTTACCTCATTTTTGCATTTTTCGCGCACGAAATGTTTTCGTGAAATCGAAGGGATTTTTATTTTACGTGCTTATCTGTCAAACAGTGAAATCAATAAAAAAATGTCACGGATTATTCACGTTCAATCAAAATAAAAAAAGTTCTATGAAATACAAAAACTCAAAAATACGTTACTATTTGATTTTTATACTAAAAGGTTAATTGTTCCGAAATAAACTTTTTGCCTCTGAAAAGAAATATAATCAAATGTGTTAAATGTAACCAGTCTATTATAAATAATTCTGAAATCTTATTGCCATATATAATGTTAATGTTTTAAGACGAACGACTGTTTATATTTCAGTTCAAAATCATCAAAAAGTCAATTAGCTAGCTTTTTCTTGTCTTCAAAAGTATGTGCTACTTGTAAATCGGTTGCCATTTGTTCGTGCTCGAAATTTACAAGCCAAATTCCAATCCCTGTAAGAAAAAAAACTGTCTCCGCGAATAGCAGCGAAACACCTTTTGTTATTATTAACCGGCAGATGTTTCGGTGCTGACTTAAATGAGTTAAGTGAATTGCCTTAAAAGGCTCCAGGTAAACCGAGGGGGCATTGGCGCGACGTAAGCGGGTCGCAATGAAAACATTTGCAGTTGGTTCGGTCCGGGAGATCGCGCGACCAATTTTAGAATTTATTTTCGCCCGAGCGCGTTCGACTCGTTTTATCAAACTTCTTCGTTCCGCGCAAAAATGCACACTTTCTCGCGCGCGCCGGGCGTCGCTTTGTGCTCAATCTTTTTTCGAGCTTCCTTTCCGAAAAACTACGACTTCATGGTCTATTTGTTTCGCGACAACAAACGCTAACTTTTTCCCTCGGTCAAGGGAAAAAATCGCTCGTGAAATTTGCATCCATTGTCGGACAAACAAGGGAAAAGCTAACCCTGACGGCCGCTACTTTGTTCGCGCGGCGAAATATCTTGGCGAACAATCTCGTTTTGCGAAATCTCGGTCCGACGAGAGTCGCCGTAAATTTTTACGTTTCCGCGAACTAAGTTGAATGGAAAATTGTCATATTGATGTGCTATTTTTTATCTATAAATTACCGTGTGGAAAATCGGTTGAAAACAATCCTGAATTTATAATTTATTACATTAAATCCATACTGCTTGCTTGGTACACTTAATGTTTGATAAAAGTTTGGAGTTAGTGTCTTTTTGAATAAAAACATTCATAATAAATTATTTTAAAAAATCATAGGGCCACTCCTTCGGGAGAATGTATTTAAGATTTTTTAAAATTCCGGCAAAGAATTTCAGTGTATTTTGCAATATTTTTGCCATATCGAAAACTAGTTTACTATTTATATATAACAGAAAAATGTATTATAATTTTAATTAGTTTATTAATAAAAAAATGTATTATTATTTAATATAATAATATAATTTAATATAATTAAATAATACCCTACTTAAAATTTCTTATGTAAAATTTTATATAAGATATTATATAATTTTTTGTATAAGAAATTATGTCTCAATTTGCCGTATGAGAAATCATATAATATTTTACATAATATCTTATCTAAGATTTTACTTAAAATGG
>JABFPB010001573.1:0-24425 GCA_022817645.1 Ceratoteleas bidentatus | reverse complement strand
TTCAAAGTGTTTTGATGGTTCGTTAAAGGTACATTCCGGTGAGCGTCGTGTTACGGTTCGCCAGAAATTCCAATTAGCAAGGTTCGGGTATAATTTAACACCCATATGTAGGTTAACTTATCCTTTGCCATTAATGGTGTCGTCGTGGAGAAATGAAGTTCGAAAAGTACATGAAAGTTCGGAGAGCTTTCAATAAAAATATGTACGATTACGTTGAAGAGGAATTGTAAAAGTTGGTTGAATCTCCTGAAATGTGTTTCGTTAGTGGGCGTCTGAGTTGAAAAAATAGTCAATGTGTTTCAACTGAATTACTGCTGAAATGTACGAAAAACAAGTCTCAAGCACTTTTACAAATCCTCTTATATATAAGAGGATTTGTTTATTAAGTGTTAATATTGTTTTACAGTGGCCATGGGATTTTGTCATATTAAAAGAGTAATTTAATACTGAAACTGAGGAAATGTCAAGTTCAAGTTATTTTTTGTATTTTATTCATAGTCGTTGTAATTCTATGTCATATGTGATATTGAAAAAGTTGAGAAAATGCTAAATTAACATAAACATTGAAGTGAAAACGAAAAGAATTTTCAATCACAATGACGAAGATTTGTCAACATAATATTTTCATTCAATGTGTTAATTCTTTCACATTGCTGTAATATTGTATGTATGCTGGTTGTCAGAACAATATTTTTTTTAATATTAAAACAAATTATTTTTTACTTTTTCAAGGATATCATATTAATTTTGTGGTTTCAATGAAGCTGTTTTGCAATGCCACCAAAACACAAACCACGACGATTTAATAACATTTAGCATCAAAGGATTACTTTTTATTCGAGAATACTTTTGTTAGATGCGGCCAACGTATGTCTCACCGAATAACATTGCGTTCCCTAATGCAATTGTACATTACATCTATCTTCTCCAATTATTCTACGGCGATGGTGAAAATGCGCGCAACAGTCTCCTTTAAGATTATATTTTTAAAGAAAACATCATTTTCACCTTGCCCGTTCCGAAATAACTTTTTCTCTGTCAGACATTCTTACCAAAAATATTACTTTTCCCGGCAAATGAAATCAAATTATTACATAGCCCGCCTCCTCCAAAAAAAATTTAAAGCGTAAGTTAGAGAGAAATATACTTTTCCCACAAACAAATATCTTTTTCATTCTTCTAAACTAATAGAACTAACAACACTAACAAATATTTGTTAATCTTACTTTTTTGAATAAAAATAGCATCCTTTTGGACGAAAACCCTACGTTTTGTGACAAAATGAATACAGTTTCTTGTTAAAAAGTTTTGAAAAATGAATTTGACAATTTTCATTTGAATCAAAAGTTTATTGCAAGTTTATTTTTTAAAAGTTTAAATAATCTTCCCCCATTTTTCGACTTCTAAACGAGAAGCAGCAAACAATTTCCCAATCTCCGTTCCTCAGCTCGAACTTGCAGACACATTTCAGGAGAAATTCAACCCCTTTAACCGCGCGCCTTTCAATTAATGCGTTCTAATCTCTGGCGAGCTCCTCCCCACCTGCAATCAGACACAAGAGACGAACCCATCTCGTCACACTTAACTACATAACTCCACAACAACAATCGATGTCCGATACCCACTGACTCCGGGGGTGTCCCCTTAATCCATGCACCCATGTGACAGAGAAAACCCACAAACAAACGAAAAACCGCCCCAATCAATAAGCGCGGCCGATGAGGCCAACAGCCCAGCAGCTAAGAATCAATTCAAATTAAAAAGTTAAAATTTCAAAATGGACAGAAGACCAATTTGGATAAAAATGCATAAATTGTCTCAAATTGGAAATTAAAGCGACCAATGAGAAGTCAGTATTTTTACAAGAATTAATTATAATCCTAGCAGTGGAAAATATTGTTTAATATTTTAATAATATTTTAAAAATGTTTTATATTTGAAATATTTTAAAAATAAGTTTAAAAATATTTAAAAAATATGTTTAAAATGTTTTTAAAATATTATTTTATCGGACATCTAACATTTCTTATGTTATTTCTAAAATATTAAATAATATTTGTCGCTTATAGGGAAGTAAACAAATTAATTACAAGTACTTCCAATTAGATACAACCGATTTCTGGAAAAAATACTGAATCAGGTATTTTGGAGACCAATTTCTCCAAAATACCAACTGAGTAAACCCATTCGTAAAAGGTACAATTTAGGTTCGCTGAACGAATTTTCTCAGTTTTTATTTATACATTTTTATCCCAAATTTACTCGAAATTTTGCAAAAACTTTTTAATTTGAATTAATTCTCCTGCTCCTCGGAGACTAATCGCGCTCTGACCATAATTGTTTGTCGCTGGACTTTTGCACTAGTAGCGAAAGGGTCCGCGGCGGCGTTGCAACTCGAAAAGCGGGCGCCCTACTATTTTTCCGGCATTCACACGAAGTTCGTGGGAGCCCGAGGGAAGAAGTGGAAAGGCGCCTCGTGCGTGCAAACGATGCATTAAAATGACTTTTTGACAACGACCGAGAAGATCATCAACGAAACAGCGTTCAATAGGTAAAACGAGCGATGTCCGTCGGTCAGACTTGATCAATGTCCACTGCCACTCGACACAACCGTGTTACCACTTAATGTACAGTGATGGACGCAATTTTTATCTTGCATGCGCGCCGCCGTTCGTATTTTCGCGTTCTTGTTCAATCGACGTTTCCGCGCAGTTCAAGTCGTGACGTGTTTTGCGAGATAACAGCGTTCCGCGGAAACATGCCGCGAGAAAGACGCACTCCCAAAATAAACACGCCGACGACGCGCCAATTAACGGACCAATTGATCGCGCGGAATTAGATACCGAAAAAACGGTGGACAGTGTTGGGAACTATTTTCACAATTTCTATTTTAAATATTTTTAATCATTTTTTAAATTAAAATTAAAATTTAAAATAATTTATTACTATTTTTTATTAAAAATATTTAAAAAATGTTTTTTAACGGAGTATTTCGAAAACTTTGCAAAAATTTAATTAAAAAACTATTTAAATCAATATTAATAATACTATTTAACATAAAAAATTAATAAAAGTATACATTTTTTTAAAACATATTACCATTTTTTATTAAAACATTTTATAGTTGAGTATTTAATTAAAAAAATATTTATAATCACTGAAATATTTTCTGTAAAATATTTTCTATACAATTTGAAACAGTAATTAAAATATTTGAAGTACATTCATATTTGAAGTTCTATTTGAAATAGATTTTCGAATAATATCATGTTTAAAAAACGATTTTAAGTTATATTTGCAGAAGTATTGTACGTTGAAATAATATTCACTGTGTCATTGTGTCTAAAATAATTTTTTCTGAAATATACTATTTCCTGTTTAATATTTCAAGTAGAAATTTTACCCAACACTGGTCTTGGCATGTCAAGCTATCGCTACCATCGATGGAAAATGAAATGTTTAGTTATTACAATTTAGGTTGTTCATCTGGTTTTAGGATTTAAATATGATAAAATTAATTGTTAAAAATTAATATTGATTTTGACCTACAATGGCTGCAATTTTGTATAATTAAAGTAACTTATTTAATTAAATTGATTTAAATAAAATCACAGAAAACCAGTAGAATATACATTTTTTTTACTTTTCGTTTTAATATTTCCTTACTCTTAATCAAACTAATTTTGAAGTAAGTAAGATTGTAACCACGATAACAGTCGGTTTTCCTATGAGGCTAACAAAGTTGACAAAAGAAAAAGATTTTTAATTTATTATATCTAATATGATGTATGTTGAATTGCACAGGAAATTAATTCAGCAAAGTTTCCAACTGTTTCATATAATGTGCACGCAAGGCAAAGTTTTTTCATTACTGAAATAAAAATTGTGTAAAAAAATTCAAATAGACAATGCATCAATTATTTCCAGTTTCATTACACTCTACGGATAGCTACGTCGAAGTCGAAATAAAACCTATTTCACCTGAATAAAATATTTATTTAAAAACTTTCTCAAAAAAGGCTTTTTGTCTCAAGAAGACTTAATGTCTCAAAAGATGTTTTTCTCGAAAAGATACCACTAAAGTATCCAAACATCTTCGAATGCAGCACTTCTTCCTCCATTGTATCTCGACCTTGTCGAAAATAAGTGACGATAGCAGCCGAACATACGTCACTTATTCTTGCATTTTCTCACAGATCAGTCTTCTGTGTTATGACAATAAAAGCCAATCAGTTAGGCTTCGCTTTGTCATCGATCGAAGTGTATCAGTATGCAATGACAAAGGCGAAAAGAAACATTTCAAGTTCCATCGAATGCTAACTGTCTTTCTACCTTAGTTCCGGGTTTATTTGCGCAGAACCGGCTGGTACCATGTAAGATAAACAGGATAATAAGCCATCATTAGTTACATTAAACATACTCGACTACATCAATTTAAAGAAGAACGCCTTGTCGACTTCGTTGCGCTCTATTGGCTGTTACCTATCTGTATCACTGCGTGTTACTTCTACAAGCCATTCTAACACTTCTCTGAGCTAATGACACGTAGTTTGTCACACAGCATGTTCGGTGTCGATTTTTCTTCAACACTACATTCACCAATGGTCAAATGGTTCTTCGGAAACAATAATGTATCGAACAATTTAGGTAAATATCCCAATGTTTCTCATTGGGGGTTGAAATATGTCTACTGATTTTTGTTTGGAAAATGAGAATTTTTGTAGCTGATTAAAAATCGCGCTTTGATGATTTACTCTTCGGGAGAAATTGATAGAACGGAATATGTTCCATTCTGCGCGCATCTGCGAACTGACGGAAATATCATCCAATATGGAAAGTCCTTTCCTTTATTACCGTGTTATAAACCGTTTATATGATAATAAAAGTCGGAGTAAACTGATGAGCAAAAGTGAATGCAACTCGATAATAATGTAAATGAATATTATTGCGAGCAGGAAATAAATCAAGTTGGGAGATACATCGGATATCGCGTTTCAGTGTGTAAACTGGAACAGCTTGGCGAGGGATATATTTTTATTGTATTTCGCGATTCGAATAAATAAAAAGCACGCGATAATGTTAGAATTAATACAAATTGAACTAATTAAAACCCCAACGGTGGCTTTTATTACTCGTACAATAATTTATTAATGTACGAAATATTGATGTTGAAATCTCGAATCATGAGTTCTGCAATTTATTTCAGAAGAGTTCATAAATAAATATTGGAAATTTTAATAATTACATTTTGTAAAAAACATTCATCTTTGACGAAGACTTCAAAGGTCACTTTATACTTAATCTACTAGAGCATGATCGACTAGAGTATATTTTTAACAAAGTCAAAATGTATTAAAATTGACCTCTTTTAGAATTTTAACATACGTGATGTATTAATAAAAATCTGAAAAAATTAGATCACTTTTTTGAACTTGATGGAATAACAAATTGCTAGATGTTTGAATAGCTGTTTTAAATATATAAATAAATGATATATTAAGATTGCATTTCTATATATTGTATGAGGGCCAAATAACAGATGACAATGCATTTCAATAGGGTATCGCTAAAAATCAGCTAAATTAGGTACGTTTAATGCTTTTGACAGTCTAAAACGTTAATGAGACATTTAAAATATTAATGAATGAGAATAATAACTATGAACATACAACACCATCTTATCTTGAAAGTACACTTCTCGTTCTAATGATCAAACAGTTCTTTAGATGTTGAATGTCACGTTTGTTTCTGTAGCATTGTTATGTGGCATTGCAGTTGAGCTCTGCAATGTCAAAATAATCGTCTAGTTTAAACCACTTTAGATTGTAAGGTTCCATAGTTTCTTCTGATGCTTACTTTTAGATGTACATTTGCACTTTTACTATATAGACGATGTTTACGTATTACCGTAGTTTAATCGTTACATTTAATCGTTATATTTAATCTAATATTTCTAACTAAGATTTCTGAATATGCGTTGTGTTTACGTGTTTTTCATACGTGTTTAACAATGTTTGAAAATGCAATGCTGATTATTACACATTTTGTAGAAACAGTAATAACAAACAAATCACCAGTTTTCTTGAGGTAAATTTCACAATAATTTTTGGAACATAATAACCAGTTAATATTAAATATTAATTTAATTGTAATAAAATTAATGAAATAAAAAATAACAAAAATAAATTAATTATTTCTTAATTACAATGGAATATATTTTGATATCTTCTTGAGGTTTTAGATTCACAATTTCCAATTCTTTCTACATTATACAGGTACACAAGTTTTTTGGCATGACTTCTTATAACAAAGTTTCGCGCCATATAAAGACATCCAAGTTTCGTATGTGCGTCTAGGAAAGTTGGTTTTGTGATATATACTCAATATAGTAAATGTCCGTCGTTAACTCAGAAAGAGGAAACTTGCGACATCAGTCTCCCTGGAAATCCTAATCTAAATTGTCGTGTTCGATTTATATCGTTTAAATAAAACAACGGTAAAACGGAATTAATCCTCTAGAGAATACCTCGACGAACTAAGCGAAGCATACCCAAGAATAACAACGTTGTCAAGTGCAATTTTTCCTTGTATATCAATGTTTCACATGTTATTTTTCGCTGTTTTCAAATACACTAACTGTTCGAAAAATAGTCGATACTTTAGAGAAAACGTTCTTTCGCTTCTTTTTCACTAAATCTGTTTATATTAATCGAATAAATGTCTAAATATTCACGTATGCGAAAAAAATTCAAACATAATGCAACTTTTGTTTTTACTTGAAATCATATTGTGAAATATGTTTTTAAGTAAAAACACAGTTTCAATACACAGTTTTACACTCGAACATTACAGTATTGTAAATATTTCAGTTTAACTGTAAATGTTTCTATTCTGTATAACAGCACCTTTAGCTATAACATTTAAATAATGAATGTGATTTTGATGAATTTTGTTTCAGATACTGAATTCAAATTCTGAATAGGAAGTGGTTGATGTGTCAGCTTCCTCACAAATTAGCTGAAGAAGTATAATCTAATTGGAAGGACTTCGTATTATAAGCATAACAAATTATCGACTGGCTAAATATTAATCATATTGATAAGTATTTAAACAGGGGAGACCAAGACATGTACATAAGACCGAGCGATTCACTTTTATTTGCATGTAAAATATCAATTTTTCACGTCGCCAGTGCGTATGGAAAGTGCAATTTAAGAAATTGAATGTCACACCGAAATATATTTTATCATAGATACAAATTCAATCTATTTATTTTTGTATTGTTGATTACTTAAAATATCTAAAACTCGTAGTTATCCATTTCACGTTTTGACATTAAAAGTATATCTGGAGCGGAAGAGTCGTTACATCTAATTAAATTGTATATTTTATTAAAAGAGCCAGAAAATAAACAGAAGTAGTAACTTCAATCACAAATTATTTAAAGTATTGATAAATGTAAAATGCTGTTATTTTTGCAACCGCAAAAGCTATATTATATATTTATTGCACGGGAAAAGAAGATTCCTCAACTAACAAAACTGGCATGAGCCAATTTATTGTTATCGACGAAAAATTATTATTAGTATTTATTAGAGGCACTTGGACATGAAAACGTAATTATTATGCTTTAATTAGATTATTTAAATATTTGGTTGTTAACATTAAAATAATTTCATTTATGTACAGTAATTCTAGAATTAAAGTTATGACATTTCTTTTTAGACTTATGACAAATTTGTGTTAAACTTTAAATTGTGATTGGTTATTAAATGTATTAAGTCAATTATATTAGTTAAACATATTGATAGTTTTGCAGCTTTAATATTAATAAGGTATAAACATATATTATTGTTGTAATTAACTTTATATTTTATGAGCAAATATATTAAAGGTCAATAGACTGGGTATGAAAATAATATATTGGCAGACATATTTAATAATGTTGATTATCGTAAAACGCATAATTTTAATCCAAGAAAATTACAATAAAATATTTACTATTAAATGTCTATTTTCGTTAACTTTCAATATTTAATGATATTACAATAAAAATTTAGATAAATTATATTTTTAATATTCAATATTTTCACCTCATCCCTCGAGCGATATTCAAGCAAATTTACTGTAAATTAATTAAACCGAAATAGTATTTTCATTAAAATTAAATCATGTGAATCTATAATTCAGATTAATTATCACGTGCCTTGATCTCCTCTAAAATCTGCGTTAATGTGACAAACATAATCATTTGACACCCCAGAATATACGCAGAAAAAAGGAACAAAACAATCTATAGATCACAGTGATAAATATTGCAGACAATTTCATTCAGTTATTTCAGTGGTACATACACAAGTTAAGAAAATCACTTTTTTCCGAGTTTTCATGAATTTCGATCTTCCACAAAAAATAAAATTTTCGGCAATATTTAATTTCACTGCCCCATATAACCTGTTGCAGAATTTTCGCAACTTTTTTCTGCGTGTATATTTACAGTTTCATTTTAAGAAATCATATTTTATAGGAGGTTTTTATACTTTGTTGCATTAAATTATCATAAAAAATAAATGCTTCTTCATCGTGAATCTCAATCTTTTATTATATTATTTATAATAAACACTTTATATGTTTCCAATGTGTATAATTATTTTAATTCATTTTGTTATTCAGATCATCTACCAATCACAGTTTTTATATGTATCCAATTTAATTTTGTAAGTGATACTAAAACACGAAAACCTCCAAGATAATACCCCATTAGTTATTTATATTAACAAATAACTTTACTTTACTAAAAAATTACTTGCAATTTTATTTAAACATTTGATTTCATTGTAAACCTAAAGTCACAAAGCCCCATAATTGTAATGTTACATTTTTCTTACTTTATGAAGAAGAACTTCATTAGTGGAAGGTTTCGTTATTTTCACGAGGGATATAAAAATGTGAATAGCATTTAATAATTGTTGTAAGAAATTATCACAAAAATTGCATTGTTTCAATAAAATGTCCATTTCAGAATGAACAATAGGAAAATGCATATATTTATTAATTAAAAAATCAGTTTTACCTAAACTTGATAATTAAATTGGTAAATGATTTGCCAATGAAATTAGAACAAAAAATATAGTTTAACAATATAGATTATATGCATATCTAAACAAATTGGTAAATGATTTACAAATGATATTACAAAAAATATATTCTGACAAGATTTTGAAATTGTCTACAGTAGATATGATTTTAATTCTACGCACACAAAACGGTCGAAATCGACCCACAAAAGTTCCGATTGAAATCACTTGGACCTACATACTTTATCTTATGGATTCGTGGACTATTGCAGCTTGATTAACGCAGCAATTACCATAAATATACGTACAAAATTAGCATATCTTTTGAGGGTGTGACAGTCGAATTAGGGGGGGGGGGGATAAAAGCAGAAGGGAACCACAGAAAAGACCCATCAATCTACTTTAAGTGATCTCTCTTGCGAAACAAGAAAAATTGCTTGTTAGTGTCAATGTCAATTTTAATGTGAACCATGAAGCAATTGAATACGATATTAACGAGTTCCGGCATGCAACAAAAAACGAAATGTACCTTGTATCTACACCGTGATATATTTTCTTTAAATGTGATTATCGAAACTCTCTAATTGTCGTCTACGCGTATGTCTGGGAACAAATAAAAAGTACATCTCATTACCCTAACAGCCCACAATATTCCTGCATAGTGCTTAGAACATTTTTTAAATATTCCAACATTTTAATTCTTTTTTAATTTAATAATGTACTCCTGGTATATTCCAGAAATATTAAATGTCCGGGAAAAATATTCCTGGCGTATTCCGAAAAAAAATTTTTTTTGGGACTACCAGAAGTATTTTAGACCCACTTCCAAAATCTAAAAATGAAACACTTGTTTCAGTTCCTAAAATGATGGGACAATTGTTTTAAAACATTTTAAAACAATTTTTCAAATTTGTGGCTCATTCCAGGAATATATTTTTCAATGTACCTGGAATATTTTTGTCTGACATTTTATGTTAGAATATTTGAAATGGTCCAGAAAAGTATTCTGGGACACTGCAGGAATATTGTGTGGTTTTAGGATTTGGCAGCGTTACCAGTATGTTGTAGTTGTATATAATCATTCTAAAACGTTACTCTCTGGGAACTATAAGCAAATGTGTATCTTTCCGATTCTTCAGAAGTGTCTACATCGCATGTGTACCTGTAAAGCTCAATAGCGACGACGTTTACGACAGAGTGTACACGATTTGGGATTTGTTAAATTGACATTCATTCATTTTGTATTTTGATTAATATGTGCAACATTTATGCGAATTTTGTATATAAACATTGATTTAGTGAGCAAATAAATTTAGTTTTAATAATTAAGAACATTTTACTGAACTTGTGGACGGTGTGTGTAAACCAGTTTATTGTCCCCGAATATCCCGATTTAGATTTAACGACTCAGATTCAAGCCGTTCGTTTGGATTGCTTTTTCGCTTGATTTGGCATTCAAACAGTATAATAATTCAATCGTTATTAAATCATTTTTCAAATTTTTTATTAAAAACAATTGATAATTAACAAATTTAATCAATAAAATACCAATAAATAAATAAATAAATAGTTTAAGTTTGTTCAATCCTTAGTTACATTCAACCAAGAAATATAAATTTTATTCTATTTATTTCAATTCCAATCAAATAGATGTTCTGAATTTGGTGATAAAGGAAATTCAAGACATATTTTAATTTATTTAATTAGCATTCATTCATTCAACTGCTTTGGCATTCAAAGTAGTTTAACTGAATTCCAAAAGTTTAAAAATAAAAATAATTTATATAATCAAAATAATAGTATATCATTGATAGTAACGATAATAAAATTTTGGAAAACAAACTTAAAATAGCAATACATAATAAAAATGAGAATATTAGCTAAATAAATCATGTCGGTAAAGCAGAAATTTCATATTATCCCAAAAGATACGTAAGATTTTTTGGTTCGTCAAACAAACACAAGAAGCTCCAGCCCCAACAGGCGACTAGCGACTCCTGTAATACCAGAAATGAACTACTTGTAGAACTGTCTTTGTTTTCATCAGCTGACATTCACTTGACAGATTGATAAAATATCAGGCATTACATTAATAAAAACGAATTATACACATAACTACACATCGACAATTTAAACGAGGTATTTATACATAATTTTATAATTATGATATTGCAATCTGTTATTTAATTTCTTAGTTTTTTTCAGTTTGTGTTCAGTTTTAATTATAGTTTCATTATTGTTTCATTTAGGAGAATTCTTATTGTTTACGTTATGATTGAAGAAGTTGTTAATACCAACAATAAAACTAAGGTAAATGATTCAGTTTTAAGTTATTTCTTAAGTTGTACTTTCATAATTTGTGATTTGTTAATTTGTTAGGTTATGTTTTCTTATTACAAACTGTACATTTTCATTTTTATAAAAATAAAACAAGCATTATCATTTTATAGTGAAAGTTTTTTATTGTAATTCGCTTTTTGTAAAGAATACTGTCAAACTAAAATGAATGAAATGTCTAATTAGTTGTAAATTGAATAATGTGTACTTGTAATATTTTTCTTAATATTTCTTAGAATCAAAACAATGATTCTAAGAAACTTTACAATTGATTGAAACAAATTTTTTGGTATGATAATAAGTTTTCTTATTAATTTGTTTTCAATTGAAGAATCACTTTCACAGTGAAAATTATTTAATGAGCTAAAATGAACTGTACTTACAATAATTCATTTTAATTTTAGGCAAAGACAGCAAGACCTCGTCCAGTATATTTATGGACAATAGGAGATGTGCAAAAATGGTTTCGAAGGCATTGCAGTGATTATTATCAATTGTACTATGAACTGTTTCTAAATGTAAGTTTTATTACTCTTATTAAGGAAAAAATCCAATCAAAACAAAAATGCAATTACAGTAAAATCCTCTCATTGAATATCAAGAAAAATAATTTCAAAATCATAGAAACTTTTTGTTTAAGCAAAGGATTCAAATAGATTTAACTATATAATAAAAGTTATATTTAACTGATTGCAGCATTTAATGCAAATACTATTAATGTTATTGCAAATATAGCACAATAATATATTTTTTCTTTTATGTGTAATTTTCGTGAATTCGATTTATTTTTTGAACACTCATTACAGTGGTAATTGTGTTAAAAAATTGCGTTTCTCTAAACCATTTTATTATCAGTGATAATTACTAAATATATACTTTTTACTTTTCTAGCATGAAATCACTGGAAGAACTCTTTTAAGAATGAACGACACGAAGTTATTACGAATGGGAATTACCAACACTGACCACAGAAACGAAGTTTGTCGAGAAATTATGAAGTTAATTCTCAAAACTGATATTTTAGAAATTAGAGATATAGAGCGACGGAATGACATCAACTACGAACATTGAATTATTCATTTAAACGGCAATATGTGGCCAAGTTAGTAAAAATTAGTGGCGAATATTACATTAGTACTTATATTATATATTTATAATATTCATTCCTACAGTGTAAATAATATATTACAGTATATCGTCTATTTTTATATTTATATAAACGCATTAAGGGCTCTTTCACCGAAAACCGGTCGATGTGCAAAAAATTGTATTTCATATTTTGTCACTTCAAAATCTGTCGATCAATGTAATCAGAGTTGAGCGAATTTTTAATTGACGATTAACGATTAAATTATTTTAATAAAAAACGTGCAATTAAATGTAAATCAATTAACTGTTAATCAATCAATTGAAAATTGATTAATTTTTAATAAATTAATTTATTATTTTCAGTTAACAAATAATTAGAAATTTAATTTCTATTGGATAATAGAAAGATGACATTTCTTATAAGTAATAAAATGAGAAATTGTGTGAATAAATTGTTTTATTACCCTAACAAGGTATCTTTTGGATATCTCTTGCGTCCGATTTGTTTAAGTGGTAACTACGAAGAGTAGTTTTATACAGAGCATCTCCAAACATTTTCTCACTAGTTACACGATTTACGTGTACAACAACGAAGTCCCCAGGCACTACCTTACTAAAACCATCGTCACCTTTAATTGGTACATCCGGAAACATGACTCTCGAACCTCCGTCACTTCGCCCCTGAAGATGATCATCAAATCTCTTGCTTTTCTGGAAAACCATTAAAACTCATTAAATATCTATTTTTATTTACTACAATTTTTCCATTTTACTATTTTTATTTTATTGCAACTTCACAACTAAATTATTTAATTTAACTTACTCCTTCTACTAAAACAATCTGTTCTCCTCCGATATTCGTTTTATTTAACTCCAAAGCTGTCCTGAGGTAAACTTCATTCATTTGGATCAACCTTTGTTTCTTTACCTCAAGAGGAACGTTATCCTTAAATCGACGGTGGGCAGTCGTTTTCTAAATTAGAGAATAGACATTTTTTTTATTAATAAGGTCCAAAATGATAAGGATACAGAAAGAAAATGACTGTATTCACCTCTCTCATACTGTAAGCAAATAAAAATGCTTTACTGTATTTAACCGATTGTATAAGTGAAAGAGTGTCTTCAAATTCCTCGTCAGTTTCATCACAAAATCCACAAATGAAGTCACTCGTTAATGAAACTTGTGGCAAAATGCTGCGAACATGCTGTACAAGTTCCAAGTAAGCCTCTCTGGTATATCCACGTCTCATTCGTTCCAGAACTGCAGAGTTGCCACTTTGCGCTGGCATGTGAAGTTGCTGGCAAATATTCGGTCGTTCTGCTATCAATTGCAGTACTTCGTCGGGGAAGTCTTTTGGATGAGGCGAAGTGAATCTGCGAATCGAAAAAGTACTCTTATGAATACTTTTCGCATTTATATAAAAATACGAAAAACAAATTTTTATTTAAAAAATGCTTGTGGAATGAAAATTTGAATTTTCATACATTTCTTCAAATTTGAATTAATTAACTGAGAGCTGTTATATACAATTAAAAAAAAAATTGAGATACAGTCAAAAGTTCATTTGACTCTACTTATGATTGAAATAGATGAATAATATTTTTTTTATTTTAATAGAGACCTTATCCTTATATCAGGGACAGCTTCAGATACTTTATCCAGAAGATCACTGAATCTTAAACCACCTTTCTTTTTCTTGTACACGGTTTTAAAACCTTTGGCCGTTATTGTTTCTGTGCTATTGCCACCAGTGTAAAACTCTGACTGTGATATATCCCTGTAACTGTTAACATTTTGTCCCAGCAGTGTGATTTCCTTGATATCTTGGTCTGCCAAATGTTTCACTTCATTCAGAATGCTTGTTATTGGACGAGATCTTTCCCTTCCTCTTGTAAAAGGCACAATGCAATAAGTGCACATGTTATCACATCCACGCATTATGCTTCTGTAAATACAAAAAAATTTCAGTACTGTTATATATAAGTTACTGATTTGAGAACTTAATTGTCAGGTGATCATTTTTAAGAAAAGCTGTTTTACTTTTATTTTAAATAAATTGCTTAATTTTATGAAAATAAGTTCTCTTTATGTTATTGGAAGTGAAAAATCAGTATATGAAGTTAAAAAGAAAAATAACAATATAGTATATCACCCCTATGATTGATTATTAACTATTGTAAATAATTTGAAAATATGTTGGTATTTTGAACAATATATTGGAGCTATTGAAGAATCAAAGGATTCAATATTTTTGTTTGTATTAAATGCAATACTTTTAAAGACAAATGTAAATGTTAAATATTCATGAATATTAACCCGTTTTGAAAAGGCTTACACAAAAGCAGATTTTGTTTCAGGGTTTAATCTAACTGGAGTCACATCGGCATAAGTTTCGTCAAATGACAATGCAACATTAATAGCAGACTCATTTGAATCTGTGATTGACAACAATCTTGGTAAATCCTTGTAGCTATCAGGGCCAGCTACCAAGTCAACTATTTGTTCTTCTTCTATTATTTTGTGTTTCAATCGCTCAGCCATACAACCTGAAATAAAATTTCAAATGCGTTTCAAATATAATTAATCCCTAATAATCAATTAAAATTAAAAAAGTTATAATTGTAACATGAACGCAAAACCAATATTTTGATAAAATATTGTATCAAAATGGAATAAATAGCAACCAATGATAACTCAGTATTTTCCAAAAATTAATTCCATTAATTGTATTAAATTGTAAACCAAAACTGAATCAAATTATATTTTGATTCACTAATTAATACAATTACTTACATCAATTTTGGAGAAAATAACTAAAAATGAAAAAAAAAGATAGAAATAGATTGACATTACTAATTTTTGCAACAAAACATACAGAAATAAGCATATACAAAAACTCAACAAGTCCTACCTAATAATCCAATTTTCAAGGGTGGTTTCCCTAACTTTTTTCTGTTAACTTTTTTCAAGTGTCTCAGAAACTGCAATCTGTGCCAGATTTTCTGCTCAGCGTTATCTCTTATTGCACAGGTAAGTAGTAAAATAACATCTGCCTCCTCTAAAATATTAGTTGATAAATACCCATTGCTTTTCAAAATAGATAAAACTATCTCTGCATCACTGACATTCATTTGACAACCATATACATCAAGATAAACTGTAACAATAATCATTACATAACATTAAAAATGCATTACTATATAAATGGAAACTCTTATGAACTATAGTACATGTCAGTAAAAATTAGCAAACAAAAATTAGCAAACAAATTATAATATGACCAGTTTATCACCTTTTTGGTTGTTGCCGTGGATCTTTGGTAAATATGGTATGTTCTCAATTTCTACCTTTTCTTCACCTTCAATCGTGGAGGTGATAAAATCTGCCAATCCTGGACCTTTCGAGAAATCCACCTTCTTCTTCGTGTCATTTTTGTCTAAATGCTCGTTTTTATTTTCGATCACCGGTTGACAGCTCGTTGATTGAAGAGCTTCGACCGAAGTACAATACAGTTGGTATTTATATTTTTTCACACGAAAAACATTTTGATTTGCTAACAAACTTGTATGTATTTTGTTACAAAAACGTTTATTGTTCAAATGGCACCAAGCAAATCGAATAACATTCATATTTACGGTGATTGTTGAATGTTTTTAGTTTTAGTGTTTTTATGATTTCTAAGGGATGATACATAACCTTATGTCAGTATATATTTCTGGAGATGTCACAACTTCAGTTGCAGAAGTTCATTTACACATCCGCCAATAACATTTCCAGATTTAACTTTATTTGGATTCGATTAGTGGATTAGTGGAATATACTGAAATTACAAGAGAAAACTTGAAGGTGAATCCACACAAATATTCCATACTTTGAGTTTTGCGTCTTGTCCGACAGAGGCGTTGCGATCGAGAACATCGTTGCCACTGCAGTGTTACCAACCAAAATGATATTATAAAACCCGCGTGTTTTCAAATTATTTTAATTAAATTAACAAATGATCAATGATAAAGTGTAAACGATATTTTGTTTAATATTTTAATTATTTTTAAATTCTTAAAAAGTACTATATGAGAAAATAAAATCAAGTTTGAATAAGTTCACCAGAGTGTATCCTGTGTTGCTATGACAATATCGAGATACAACAATGTTTACTTCAGGTTATGTTTATGTGCAGAAAAATATCAAAAAATTAAGTGAAACTTTAATAGCATTGGAGAAGAATTTTAAAAAACATTGTTTATAATAAATTAAGCATGTTTACAACTTGTGTTAAATACAGATTTAAGAGTACTTCATACTGTGTTCATAGTTTTATGCTACTGTTGGTGATCTTTGCATTAATTGTGCCAGTATTTATAATTCAACAAACTGGAGGTATATTAACATTATGTATATTTACACAAATTTATATAAGAGATTCTGAAAATAATGACATAATTATAACTATCTTAAAGTGAAATTTTGTAATATTTTTAAAAATAAATGTCTATTTTCAAATATAAAAAGGCTGAGTAGGTTCTCTATAAAACTTAGTAGTTAGAATAAAGAAAAATAAAAGTACTTTAAAGTTTAATTATTTGACGAATGCATTATGCATTTAAATATTTTTTTATGAATACTTGTCTGCAGTACATATTTTACAATACAAAACATTTCATTTTCTCTTAAGGCTTCTGGATACATGATTGGTCTTTTATGGAAAAACCTGTTATGAACTTCAAATATCAATATTTGCTGGTTGTTGAAAGAGAGGCCAATACCCGACCAATAGTCTGTTCTACATTTTTATATTACAAGGATAACCCAATTTCGGATGACTGCACATTGACGAAGGTTTTTATTCATGTTTAGGACTTTACTAAATTCAAAGCTTCGGTATTTTGAAATTCATATAATATTATTAAAGCTTAAATTCTGAATATTAATTTGTCTTTACTCATGCATTCAGTATTATTGATTATTTTTCTTGAACGTTTCAGTTAATTACAATTCTAACGTCTCAATTTTCAGGTACATGAAGTAGATACAAATCAGGATGGTCTAAAGGACGTCCTGACATTCGAAGCACGTTTCTTCAGTAATAGACCCATTAGGGCATTGAAGCTCTTTCTTCTTTTTGGCTGTGAACTAAAAGTAAGCCAAACTTTCTATAAAGTTTGTCTAAACTCAAGTTTTGATGCCTTTCCATTTTTTCGTTGATCTAATACCTATGTATAACAAATTGCTGAATTCATTATTATATTCACAGATGCTTTGTTTTATAACAATGTAGCATTTTAATCAAAACTATAATATTTCTATTATTTATCCAACTCAGTTATTTTCAATCTTTCTAATCAAATTTAGAAGAATATTCAAATATTAAAGGTCGAAATAAAACAAATTCAAATTCTTTCAAACGTCCATTCGCAGTCTATAAAGTCGTAGACTGTTCAAAAAATATATATCGACCAAACGGTATCTCTCGTCCCACTTTTACTTCATTTCACCTCTTTGCGTCATTCTAGGATCGTATTCAGCTTGCATTCGACACGACTGCGGCGTTAGATTACAGTTTCATTCAAAATTTCCAAAAGATACATATTTCCGGAGACCTGTTGTTGCTGCAGAAGTCTGCCATTCAGTCAGACGGATATATTACGTCGACGGAAAAAGTCGAGGCCGACGAATTTCCTCATTTTCAATTCGCAAATAGCAGCAAAATGTGTAAGTAGGAACTGTTGCACGTAACTGGTAACAGTGTTGCCTAATTAGAATCGCACAGTAGTTGCTGGAGTTCGAGTCGAGGAGACTTATTGACTTATGTAATATTCAGTTTCAGCCAAAATAGTGAACGATTTTAAGAGCTGGCAAAGTGGCTTTGCGGAAGACGAAGAGGTCGTGGTGAAATGCAAGATCTTCTACAACGAGCAGCATATTCACTACCAGCTCGGAGCTTGGGAGCAATACAAATGGGCTTGGATCCAATACGTGTCAATTGTTATTGTGTGCATATACATTTTGAAGTACTTTGTATCCATCATGCTTCAAAAGAGATACTTTCGAGGACATCTTGTGGTTCCTTGGAAAAAGACGAACTGATTAATGTGCCATCATGCGGGATTTTATGTAACTACGATGACGATTTGGATAGTTTGAAAGAAAAAGTCTACAGATTGGCAATGAAGAAGTCTAATCTTCAAAAATTTTAATGGGAAAATGTGAACAAACGTTTGAAATTGGATTTTTCACTGCCAATCTGAAGAGTATACTTTTTCTTCCCAGTTATAAAGGAGACCAGTTAAAAATGTGGAATAGTCCTAACGGTTTCTAGACGGTTTCTGTTAGTAGTTTGTCACATTTTGTATAGGATTTAATGCATGATTTTTGAGCCCATATGTAATTGCATATACTTTTATTGTAATTCCATCTTAAAATTGTACAAAATGTAGTCCTAATGGTTTATACTCGGTTTTTGTCAGTGTTTCTATATGTATCTAATGGTTTCTGATGGAATTTTTTAACTGGGATTGCGAAGCAGCGGACACCTTTTTATTCGCCGCAGAAGTCGGCAATTACCGCGACGTCAACGAAGGTTCTGGCGGCACCAGCGGCCCCGATCGAAGACTGCAGTTGGGACAAGGAAAGAATAGTTTATGAGTGGAGCGTGTGAGCTGCAGCCTGCAAGCGCCCTCTGTGTTGTCCCGGCCGCAACTTGAAACAAGCCGCCGCCCGGCTCCTCCGCGGGAGCTTCTGTAATACTATACCCGGCAGCCATCCAGCATACGAATCGCCCTTGGCAATGAGCTACACGCGGCACGGCCGCGGAATAGTGATGGACTCGCCTAGAATTTTGAATGCCACGTGTTACTGCTTGAAATATAAAAGTTACACGTGATACGGGCGATAGTTAAACCCCTTAAAAAGCACTTTATTATGCACTATTTGTCAAGTGCTGGAGCAGTATATAGCGTCCGCGACCAATTTTATGACGCCACTTTAGTGTGACAAATGAACGGTTAGGGGGCGCGAAGGAGAGAAAAAAGGAGGGGGGCGAAAAAATTGTGACGTTGAAAATGGTGCATCGGTTCGTTGACATGCAAAGAAGAATGACGGTTTGTCATTTTCTTTGAATATCTTCCCGAACAGAACGAACACGTGTATTCTACGTGGATTTCCCGAAGATATTTGGGAGACAGAGAGTTTTGGGGTAAATTTTGGAGATTTCACGTGGTGTCTGGTCCTGCTGATTGGTTAGGCTCAAATGCTTGACCATTCTTTACTTGTGTGATGTATGTTCCCAATGTTCATGGATAATCGTCTATTGCCCATCCTGTATTTATATAATGTACGATTGCATAAGTCAGTTATTCACGAAACATGTCGATTGTCGCTTGTGGAATGTAAAATGCACATTGCTCGACACGATGAATAATTTTGTCGCGGCTGTGACAACTGGAAGTACGACGACTCCGGTACTACGTGAGAGAGCTTGTGAATTGCGCACCGAGTAATGCGAAATCAATAACAAAAAGATTTCGAAGGTAATCTGGAAAAAGCACTCCGATGCGTCTGTTATCATTTTCATACAAATGTCTCGGGATCACTGCCGGGACATATATCATTTTGGGAGAAATCTGGCGATGGTTCTTGCTGGAGTTTTTGACCACGGATCTGGTGTTTTGGAAGATGTTAATGCTTTTTTGGCAATGGTTATAAATGTCTATGTATTAGGGGTGAGAGTGATACTGATTTCATTTAATTTTCTGAAGTGCGATATGTTTTTTAAATATTAAAATTGCGTCAGATATATGATTTTTGAATAAAATAACTGTTAAAACCAAACTGAAGGGATATTAAATAAAATCGTCCGTTAAATTTTGACATTCAGCTTTAAATTGACTACTTTGTAACTTCTTCCTAACTGGATATATTTAACTCTCAACGTTTCGAAAAGTGAAGATCATATCCTAACATTCTTGCAACTTTCACATTAAAATATCAACATCTGCGTTGCTCCAAACTCTCGATTTGTTGAAATCCCAGAAAGTTCATAGGAGAATAAAAGCAACATTTCAAGAAACTCCAATTTTTTCGATGTCATAAAAGTCGTGACTTAACGAGGAAACATCGTTAGAAAATTACGTAAAGCGCAGTATAAAAGTAGCGTAGACGTAAAAGAACAACAAAAGGGGGAAGAAGTAAACGAAAACGAATAAAAGGAGTAAAAAAGAGAATAAAAAAGGACGCGACCCGACGCGTGGCCGACGCATTTCTCATCCCATTCGAACGCGGATGAAGTCTTGGTAAATTAACCGAAACTTTCTCCAGGCTTTAATTTTCGTCGCCTTCCGCCAAGTCCATTTCGACCCTGCCTTTTTCCAGCGCCGCCAAATCCTCGCCGGCTTCATTAAATACGCTCTCGTCCACGGGGCTTCCGCGACGTACCTAGTTAGGCCACAATATCATCTAAGAACCGTACCAACCAATCACGGTTTAAATGGTAATGTTTGTAAAGTAAACAGCGCTCGAGATATTGGTTGCAAACGTTGCAAACGTGATGCGGTTGCGCAAACCAGAATTACGTCGCGTCCATCTTCCACTTTTTGCCCGCTGTCCGGGAAAAAGCGGCTTACATATACTCGCATAGTTTTTTTTCGAAAACTGAGAGTCGACGAAATGACAGCAGAATCAATTAACTCCGAGCGATTTTGATTTTTGCACAAAAAGTTTGTGGTAATTAGGATTCGTCGTTTTTTGCTATTTTCCAGCGGTGAGATTAAATTCAAAAAGTTCAAATTTTAAAAAGTGACGCAAAAACAATTCGGAATAAGATCTGTATAAAATTGGAAATAGTATTGACTGATTGGATATCTGTTTTTTTCGGAGACTTCCAATTAGACATTGCAAAAAAATGGTATGCAGCCAAATTTATCCGAAGGAGAAATTCAATCCAAAATTCTCTCGGATAATCAGTTCTTCAACTTTTTTAACTTTCATTTCAATTTCAGTTTTTGCCATGTTTCGCGAATCCGATTGATTTCCGGATGTTTTGTTTTTCCTGCGGGACCAAAAGGTTGCGGGTTAACCGATGGACGAAGGCACGTTTCTGAAACTGCGATCGAATTTTCAGCTGAGTCGATGATGGTCTCGACGATGGCCGCTGTTTGCCAATATTGCTACGGCTCGTTGCACCTTGGCCAGGTCTCCAGGAACGGCGTTCGGGGGATGATAATTGATGCCAACCTAGTTAAACGTTGCATGACAATGCCGTGTTACATAACGACGGATTCGTCATAATACGATTCATATACACCCCGACTGTTTGCTCTGTTTAGCCCGATAATACCTTTCATCGTCATTCATCAGGCTTTAAATTGGCGCGTCAAATTCAGAGCTGTTAATCTCGAAAGCTGATCTTAATCCGAAATTTATAACGTGTCTACGCTTATGTGTAATGATGTAGTTGAATAAGAATAGGAACTGATGTATAGGAATTTGGATACAATAGAGGTGCACATTTTCTCGATTGATATGTACTTTAAGTTTGTTTAAATGTTAATTGCAGGAAAAACTGAAGGAACAGCAAAAGAGTATTTTTTCATTATCTAGAAATTGGTAGACAACACCACAAGAAGTGTCTTATTTTGAAACAGTTTGAAATAATAGACACGAAAAGTGTCTCAAAATAAAATGGATGTTTTAATGTCTCAAAATGAAACATCAACGAGACACCTTTTTTCTAGTGAAATTATCTGATATATTGTACACTTCAATTACAATCTGTATTCTGTAAAATGATAGTTTGATTTGTAATATATGGAATGTTAACTGCAATTCTGATGATCTATTTACATGGGTACATTGTACAGAAAGTTAGAGGATCAGAAGCGCCTAAACAAGAGCGAATTGAAGATGCCAAACTTCGTCGCAAAATGAATTCATCCTTGCGCGGTGCATACATCTGGGCCCGGCTGTTACATGACTGCGAGGCCGATTTAATTATTAAGGGTGCGCTCGTAGCGACCAAGTTCATTGTTGCCAAGGACTCGATTCGGTCCACTTAAAGCAGTGGAGGGAATAGGAACTGGATGTAAATAGAAATACGGGAACTGCGTCTCGGGAGAATCTTATGTACGTTCGTTAATGGGGATATTCAGTTCTACGACACTTCTTAAATTGAGAATTGATCAGGGGTGATCTCACTTTAAATCATGATAGATCAAGCACATGGTTAAAATCTTCTTTTCATTTGCAATCACTACAAGTGTTACTGTTTTAGTTTACCTGCTGTAAACTAAATAATTTTCTTTTGTGTATTGGACATTTTCGTTTTTGTACTTGGCCAGAGACACTACCGTGTTTCTTGATTTTTCCGTCGATTAGAAGATTACAAGGAATTCCAACGCTGTATTGAAAGACTTTGAGTTTCCTTGTAAATTTCAGTTTCACAGTCACAAAAATTTCCTATCTTATTTTTAATGATAAGAATTTGTTGGAACCTTTAAGACGGATACGAATAAATGTTTGTACGATCGGAGGCGAATTTGTTTCAGATTCCTTATTCGACGTAGAATTCAGGTTGACAGAATCAATCAGTATCCTTTTTTTCCGGTCCAAACCACTTATCTTACATAATCCTATCGGTCAGCAATATTGATTTCAACACATCTCTTCCACGGTATAGCAAAAGTCGGTGTCTTTGCTATTCCTAGAATTACTCTTGACCATCTTATTTGCCGGCTTAGAAGCTGCCTATAGCACCTTCAAGACGGACAGATTTTCGTGACAAGCTTTCTCTCTTGGGGTGATTGGCGCGTAATTTGCTAGGGGAAAGTGTATTCTGGGACAACGGATTTGAATTACGCGTGCAGAATGATCCAGATTATTGGATCCTAATTAGAGGGTCGTCTTGCTTTTTAGTATCCCCCTTTTCTGTTGTTGGTACGTTAAGGTAGAGTGAATACTGGAGCTCTAATCATTCAGAGTGACGATGATAAGTTTAAACAATATTTCGTAATTATTTATTTTAAAAATCAATATATGAACGTTTAATTTATGTATATTTTTTATTTCTGTCGATATGTGATGATAATTAATAATTCCAAAAACATCGTTTAGCTATTTAATTTTAGATTTAGAATTATATGGTTGTTTTAAATTAATCTTTAAATATGTTCCAAAACTGACTTTTCCAAAATTACAAATCTCTTTTTCGTTGTATTATTATATTACAATTGAACTTTATCTTTCCAATTGGCATCACGATGTCGTGATGCCTGAATCAAAAATCCGGAAAATTGTTTATTTCTGGATTTTGATTGGTGAAGAGACAGCGTTTACCTTGGAAAAGATATTAAATTTGAACTGGATGAAATTCGTGTAAGTTGGACTTCCAAAGTCCAAATTTCTCCTGCAGATATTGTGGATAGCTTCGTTGTCTACTAGAAATGCGCAATCGGAATGCTAGGGGGGACATGTGGATTGTCAGAATACCATTATAGAGCTTCACGACCGCCGTCGAAATGGACGGCGAGGGATAAATGGCGAACGCGAGCTTTGCTTTTTGCCACAGCCGAGAGACAGTTTTTCCATTAATAGCGATGTAAATCCGGATCCGGTGCCGCCGACGAATGCATGGAATATAAGGAATCCTCGCAATTGCGCAATCCGCGATTACTATTGTGTATCTGACGCGTAAAAGTTGTTCGAAGCAATTGATTGGTTGGTTCGATTTAAGGGGGAATACATGTAGAAGGCGGAAAATGGCCTATTTTTAGGGTCGTTTTTGGGCTGAAAGGAAATGGTTTACAGGTCCGGATTTTTACACACATTGTTAAAAAAGTGTTGAAGTGTGAAATTTTCACTCCAAATTGGTATGCAGAATATTCCACACCAAAGATATTCTATACTGAAGAAAGAGTGAAATTGATTTTGCT
>JABFPB010001572.1:0-24448 GCA_022817645.1 Ceratoteleas bidentatus | reverse complement strand
ATCTCGCTCTGGTCGTTAAATCAGTGCCCATATTCTTATTTAGACGTATTTTGAAAAATCTGTAATGTCGGTAATCATGTTTTCGACACGACCTTAATCTTCCACATTAGTCTCTCATGCAACTTAAGTGAAACGAAAGTTAAATAGACGACGACTATTAATTAAATAGTTTCATCTCTGGTCAAGAGGTAACGTATTCGGCTCCTAACGGAGGGGGCGCCGGTTCAAGTCTCGGTGCAAAAAATTTGCATAAATGCAAATTTTCCCATAGTTTTGGGGAAATCCAAAGTTAAACATTTTTACACTTAATCTTAATATCATAATCAATCTAGTCACATAATAAAGAAATCATTACAAATCATATATGATCATTAATGGAGTTTCATGTAACTTTATAATATAAACCAGTCAAGAAATTCGTGATTCAAATTTTTGGGTCCTTTATAAATGTATTAACTTCTGTAAGTTAACACAGATGTATGAATTCATTGTTTATTCAACTAATTGTTTGAATTACAATAATTTAAATTTGTATTAATCCGGAAAAATGAAATTGATAAAAATCAATTCAACAAAATTTAATTGTATCAATTTCTCTGTTTTTTAATAAAAATACTATGATCCGGGAAATATCTCCCCTGGCGTTTAATGTATGTTCCGTTATTGCACAGGGAGGTTCAATTTTGCATCGGTAGGGTTGTAATAACAATTTTTTTTTTCAATAGAAATGGAGAGTGGAAATATTAAGACTTTCAGGTTTTCAGGGTAATCTTTATACGGGAAGTTCAATAAACCTAACATTTATAAATTACATATTTTTTAATTATATTTTTAAAGCTGCAACTATTTATTATTAATTTACAGCAACAACTAAAATTCAATTAAATTTTGAATAATTCTAAAAATATACAAAATTAAGAACTTGTTTACATTGGAAAAAAATTTCATCGATAACACAAATGTAAAACAAATTAGAAATAACAGCAATAAAAAATAATAATAAATTGCAAGTTTGAAGTATTCATAAGAAAGGGGTCCTGCAGCTCAACAACCCGGCTCTGGCGTGCAGAAGAATGGTCACGTGACTCGCCTCTCGAGAGAGCCGAACGTCCGCACTTGTCGAAGCGCGTTTATTTGCCTCAATCAGTCGACTTTTTCTGCACAACCGGAAGTTCGCAAAAAGCGCTTCATTTTTGCCGAAAAAAAACCGAATGAATTTCCATACCTACCATAAATCATTAAACACCATCGATTCAAACAATATTTCAGAAAACATTCAACTAAATTCAAAAAATAATCATCAAGCTTATATTTGTAAATAATCAAAAACCATCTACTTTTTAATACAACAAATTTCATTGATTGTAATAATATTTCAAACCAAAATCTATTTTTCCAGAAATATAAACAGTTTTTTTTTTTTGAAAAAATTAATATTATTTAAGAAATCTAAAAAACATACTTTTGAACTAATTAACTTTAAAAAATATAGAAAATATTTTGGAAAGGATTCACACAAAAGCCAATCCCATCATTTTGTAAAGTTTAATTAAAAAATATGGCGAATTAAAAAATACAATAATTTAAAAACAATAAATTACCAACTAATGCCATACCCTGAATCACGTCGATTGCTATTTACACGAGCCGAACGAAAAGAACCGAATCCGGCCGACTAGAACCCAGATCCGAAATCCAAAGTCTCTTCACAGCGCCATCTCGTAAAAAAAACTCTAAAACGCAATTACCGTAATTGAGCCTTTGCAATTGTCGCAATTCATTACATTTACATCCAATACAATCACCGACCAACTAAATCATCACAATACAACGACCGCAACACATCTTTACAAATAAATACAAATCAACTCACTATCACCATTTCAAAAATTGTCGACAAAAAATCAACTCGTTATTCAACGAAAACCGACCCGCGAGTCGGTTTTTACAATTTAATTGATTCGGTTTCAGCTTTCCCTCTTCGTTTTCCCAAAACGCGCCATCTCGCGGCGGCCGCCGGAAGCAGAAATGCAAAAGTCCGGAGGGTGCGGTGGGGGAGGGATATGTTCGTAGGTGGCGCTTCCGGCGCGACCGACTCGCGCGCCCTCTGCCATACAAAAATAGCGTCTACGCTTTACAATCTTCCCGGACCTTCCTTTATCTGCTATATTTACAAGTCAATCGTCACCTCGTCTGTACAAATTTCACGCCGATTCTTCGCATCTTTCGGGGATTTCGGACCGCTTTTCCTATCGCGAAAATTGTCCGCCAGGCGGCGCTTTTTTCATCGTTTGAGTTATCTTTCGCCTCTTTGGGATCGAATTCTTGAAAAAAAAAAAAATCATATGGGATTTGATCCGAATTCCCCGATCACAATCCGCTTTCAACGCTTAACTTGATCTAACTCCCGGAATCCTGATGAAAATTATTTGGAGGATCACCGCAAATTTTGTGCGATCACTTTACATTCAGAATTTGTACAAACACGTTTGCATACAAACGTTTATGTCCAAAAGAAAAAGAAATCTCCGAATTTTGAACCATTTCAGAATCGCTTTTCTCAATACCAAATTTGAATAACAACGCACTGAAACTGAAACCAAAATTCTTCGCGCAAAATTCACGAAATCCCATTCAATCTTTACACAGTTAGCTATCAGGATCCTCCCCCTTTCTCCGAGAGTACAATTGGTTTGCTTTGTTATTGCGAAGTACTAAGATTACGTTCGTTTTTACAAGTTTGTTTTAGAGTAGATTCGTTTCGGGCCGGACGTAGCACCAAGAGGAATAATTCCTGTTTGTCGGCGTCGGCGCCCTCTGGCGGACGAATGAAAGTAGTTTCATTTGGTCTGCATTTATTTCTCCTTTTTGTGTTCGCGCTCTTCCGCGGCGTCGTCGCGAACCACGGTGATCATCCTGAGCATAATGACCGCGAGGACCTTGTCGAGGGGGTCCATGAAGCCACGCTGGATCCACTTGGGAATGGTGGTCCTCGCGTGGGAAAAGCCGAGCTTTTGCAGGATGTAGTCGATCCCGTAAGGCTCTATGCTTTTTCCAGCCCAGGATAGCAGTCTGAAAAAATTACGCACATTAATTAAGGAAGTTCTTATGCGAAGAACCAATTTTTCTTTTTATAAAAAGAAAATTTCTAGCCTCAACTTTATAGATATTTGTTACAATATTTTAGATAAATTACAAAATCAACTTTATTTTGTAATTTATCTAAACAAATTAATTTATCTCAAAATAATTTATCTAAAAAATTAGATTTAATTTAATTTAAATTAAAGTACATTTTAAATTAAATTTAAACAATTTAATTTAATTAAAAATTTTATTTCTTTGACTTTTTAGTCGCCAGTTTAACTACTACAACCAGCTATAATACTCTTAATTGGATACTTATTCGGATATCTTAAAGTCATAGTGGCTTCATCTTATAAATATTGTGATTTGTATTTATAATGATTTGGAGTATTTATTGAACAAAAATATTAATGCAAATATCTTAAAGAGTATCGGTCTGAATCGATACAATTTTCAGAAGCAAGATTCATGGTTTAAACTGATAAAATTAAATGCTCAAATAACAAATTTGTTCAAACCGATACAATAGATTTAGACAGTCAAATGCAGTTAAATGGGTTACACCAATAGATTTGAAATGATAAGTAATGGAGTTTTTTAAGAACTGTGATACAAATGAAATAATTCAATAGATTTCAATTAGTTTTTGTTTTTTGTGATATTATTGGAATGATAATGCATTTTTAAGTGATTTTGTTAAGAAAAGATTTTCTTCAAATGTTTTTTAATGTTATTAGTAAAATGGAACTGTACTATTTGTTAACATGTGTTTTCTTTATAAATGTATATAAGGATAAATATAACTAATCAGCGTGCACTTTTCAATTAATTAACATTTAAAGAAAGCTCAAATTTTATTTAAACTTTATTGAATTTAAGTGTAATAAAAGCAATTGATTAATCTATGGATTCATACATAAACATTCATAAATGAAATTTCAACAAATTGAACTGAATTCAATACAAATTATAAGGAAAGTAATGATTTTCAACTAATGAATGCATTAATTGCATAACAATATAGATAATGACGATTTTACCTAACAGTAGGCTCCAGATGCCAAGTTTTGCATCGATAGGAGCGCCAGTCCTTGATAAACATTTCCGCAGGATCGAATTGCTTCTTCTTGCGTTCATCTTCAGTAGTTACAGTGGTCGTGCTGGACGAATTCGAGGTCGTCGTAGCCGTGGAAGTAGTGCTGGCTTTTCGCTCTTGAGGATCGGGACTGTGAGCTCGGGCTCCGAAATTCTGAAATCAAAAAAACGATATCTTTATAATTTCAAAATAACAATATGTTTTATTACAAAAAACCTAAAATATTACATAGCTTAATTAATTAAAAAATTAAATCAATGTATTACTAATTATTAATACATTTTTTAGTTTAATCTCAATTAATAATTTATAAATTTATAAAATTTCAATAAAATAATGAAAGTTTTATAAAAAATATCATTTTCAAAAATAAAAAAACATACAACTCTCTCTTTGACGTAAGATGTGATCAGATCGTGCAAAAAGAAGAAAGCCTCGGCGTCAACAGTCACAAAAATATGATCCTCGAACTCCGTGATGAAACTGCACTCGACCAACGGCTTTTCGCCTGAAAAATGTTCAGCAATTAAAATGCGACTATTATAACAGACAAAAATATATTCAATATCTATATCTGAAATGACTTTCAATCATGCTTTTGGGAATTGCAATTCCGTACGATACGACCATCCTGTTACTTTACAGGTCCATTACGGTATCCCAGTCGAATTTGGGTGGTCGTAATCATTGTTCACATTTGATTCTAGTCTAAACGATCTCGCATTCCTTCATGCGGACAAATGCATACTATCGCACTAATTCTACGGAATCGAGGCGTCTCGAAGCCAGAATTCGCTAATCGAACAGACCGCGACTTTGTACTCACTGTATAAAATATGTTTAGGCAGTCCTAGAAATACATCAGATTTATGCGCAACTTTGACATAAAATTGCCTTTCATTTCGTCATTTATCTTATATCATTGAACTTGTATCGAATAATTTATTTCGCATTTTTTTAATTGCACTGTATTTAAAATTAATGATAAATTGTATTTATCAACATTTGAAAAGTTACTAAAAAATTGCAATAAAGTAAATTGTTCCCCTTAAAAAAAACGATTTTTCATTTTTCAACATTATTTCTATTAATTGCTGATTCTCGTTATTTCTATGAATTATAATTTATTAGTTGTCAGGAAAATGCATGGGAAATGCATAAAAATGCATTATTCGATTAAATAATGTGTCATTAAAATTTGTTGATAATTACTATTCGACGTAACTTTCTAACTGTGACTACCACTCCTTTTCTATTCTAATCCACATTCTAATCGCATTTTTAATTCGATAAAAAAATCTCTACCGATGGTATCCGGAGTCCTGGCGGTTTGCAGATGTTCGGTTTTCAGATGCAGTTGCAGCGATGGTAGAGCGAAAATCACTTCTCGAGCATGAGTATGGTCCTGGAGTTTGCTCGACTGTCCCAGGGTGGATTTGCCTCGGGCGGTGCTGGTACTTTCAAAGGTGGCGCTGTCGACGCGTTCTCGTTCAACACAGGGAAATCGGTCCACAGCTGCAATTCACAATTCTCATATTCAAAACTCAGCTGTTCAACTGGTTATTTACGATATGCAACAATATTTACTGACTACATTTGCATCATTTTATCAAATTGTACTTATTATTACAAGAAAAATATAATGACATTGAATTAAATAGAATTATGAATTTGAAAATATGGACAATAAAAGTAGCAAGTGTTTTTTGATGTTGCAATTTATGTAAATTAAAATACCTGCGATAATTTTTTTAAATTACCGTCAATTTCACTATTAGCGAAAGCATAGTGGAACCACTCCTGTAAAGATTTGAATTGCGGTGGAAAAAGTAGACTGCGACTCAGTCTGCAGACAGTTGCCATCGAATGATGCCTGGCATGTTGTTCTTGCTGCTGTCCCAGACTGATCGTCAAGGTTTGCACCACGTGAACATCGCAGGTCGTCGGTGCTGTAAATATTTTTATCAATTTATTGTTTAATCGATTTTTCTTCAGTAATTAAAAACAGTTCTCAAGAAAGCCATCGCATGATTAATATCAAACAAAACCTGAAATAATGCACTGAAAATGCATAAAAAATGGATAATGCACTGCAAATGCATAAAAGGTATTATGCAGTGAAAATATATGTTTAAGAATGCATTATGCACTTAAAAAGATATAATGTGTGTTAAAAATATATTATGCATTGCAAATGCATAGTGTAAAATGTATGAAAATGAATATTACACTAAAATGCATCTGTATATACTACTATGCAGTACATATGCATAATTTATTTAAATCCACCCATAAATTTTAAATATTGTATTCAGCAGAGATGACCTTCTTGAATTTTGAATTTGAAATGACAATCTTTACATTCAACGCTCGGTATTTCCTGAGCCTCGGTGGCAAATCGAATGCAGGGTTCCTTTAGCGAAAACAGTGCCCAACTTTTACTCTTGAAATTGATCCCGTGGAAACAAGCCAAACTTATGTTGGATCCGTGAAGTTCCATGGTTCCTCCCAGCACGGTTCCATTGGATGGCAAAGCGAATCTCAAACTGCACAGTCTCATTCCAGAAACCTGAGTCAGAACTCTCTGCCAGTGTCTGTGGTGTCTCGCGTCGGAAATGGCTGACTGATTTAATGTCCAAGGACCTTTAACAGGCAATAATGAAGTATGAATTTAAAAAATTAATAATTATTACATTTTAATATAATTTTTATAATTTTCCTTTAATGACATTTAATTAAACACTTTTTAGTTATATTTTTTTATATTTATCCCTTTAAATTATATTAAATAAAAAAATCGTATAGTTACAAATCATTAAAAACGAATTAAAGTGTTTAATATCGTAAATGAAACATTTTTTAAATAATGTAAACCTTCAGATGATCTCTTTTTCTGCTGTCTTTTCTTAAAACTGTTGTTGGTCATCTTCTGGTGCTTCGGTTGCAGTGAACTAAAAACGCGTTTGCTGCTCTTGAACTGCTGACTGAAAAATTCGTCGAGTTTGTTGAACATTTTCAGTAAATCGGCAGTCGTTGACTTGCTGATCATGATTTGCAATTGATCCCAACCGAGGTCCCCATGGAGGAATATTATGGCTAATCTGAAATTTAATGTAATCGAATTATTGTCAGAATCCAATCATTATTCACTCAGTTGGTCTACAATTAATTCAAAGTAGATTATTCAATTAAAAAATACTTTTCAATTTCCTATTTTTACAATTCAATCATATAGTTAAAACGAAAACGCTTTATTTATTAATTTAAATTTGTCAGAGTTTTTTTCAATTTCAGAATACGTTGTAACTTCTGGAGATTATCGTTTACAATACATAATTTATCGATTTATAAAGTTTTAAGAATTTATGTTCGACCTTCTAGTGGGCATAAAAGCGTCTCCAGGATGACTGCGATTAATTTTCCATTCGTCTCGCAATGTCACGTCCAATGACGAAACCCTCGACATCAGTACACTTGTACCCATGTAATCCAGACGTAATTCCAGTGCGAATACTTTCAGTCCCAGAACATGGTCTGGTTCGGTATCTGGCTCTTCTCGAATGAAAACTGGAAATCAAATAAATTTACATTATACATTTTTTATTTTATGGTGAACAATGAATTACTTTTAATTCAATTTATCAAACACAAAAATTGATTTGAATTATTTTACATTTTTGGAAAACCACTTACTATAAGTATCAATCTTGTTCAGCTCGATGGTCCCACCCACGATTCCACCCTTGGCATCCAAACTGGAACCTCCCAACCCGATGCCAAAGTACAAATTCTTGTGCCCAGTGCTGCCAATCGACAGTCTTCCGTCCGAATGGAAGTCCTTCGTCATCCAGGACACGTTACCCATTACATTCCCCATGTTCATGTGAACGTTCAGTCTCGTGAAATTGATGGAAAATAATACTAGTGTCTCCCACGCCGACTCACGCATTTTCACCTCGGAAGTCTGTTTGTCTGCGCTGAAACTCCATCCTCGGCCTATATCTGAAATTTTACAAAAAACATTATTCATTGCAAATGCATTATACAGTGCATTTGCAAAAATATGCATTACACATAATAAATGCATCAGCGTGATTTATGCATCAAAAGGCATCAAAATGCATTGAAATGCATTATTTATTGTAAGTGCATAAAAATGCATAGAAATGCATTATTTATTGCAAGTGCATAAAAATGCATTATTCAGTGCAAATGCATAAAATTACATTATTCATTGCAAATGCATAAAAATGCATTATTCATTGCAAATTCATAATAATGCATTATGCACAGCAAATTTATAATTTAATAATATAATTTAATAATGAATAATGTTCGATAATAGTAATCATTTTATCATTTTATTATTTTATATGACCAAAGGATAAAAATCACCTTTCAGTCTCGTTTGTTTGGGTAAATCGCTCTCCAAGCTCAGTCTCAGTTTATCTCTGTTCAAAGTGGGACTACGCTCAGGTGCACTTTTGGACAAAGACTCGCTACCGTGTCTGTCGTAATGTCTCGTCGTGAGTGAGCTGCCCATAACCGCGTCGTCCTGATTCATAGGGGGCATACCGTCGCCATCAGAGTATGCAGTTCCGGAACTCAGATCGCCGAGGAAAAGTCGTCGCACTATGCTGCGACGGTACCAAGCTTTCGGAAATGCCAGGATTTCTGTCAGTCGGCGCATATCGTATTTGAACGACGCCGATCCGATGTCTGCGATCGCTAAAAAAATAATCGTTTTTCAGTACAAAATACAAATAATGAATGTTAGTTACTAAAATGCACTTTGCATTGCAGTGAAATGCAATTTGAAATGCACAGACTAATTTAGAACTCTGTGCATTTAATGAAATAGAATAAAATTAATTTCCAATGCAACTAAATTAAATGCAATTGAGTTAATTGCATATTAGATGCAGCTAAATATAACTGACTTTTAATTTAATTAATTCAGGATATTAAAGTTCATTTGCTTTGCATTAATATGCAGTTTGAAATACATAAATGAATTCGTACTCGAAAATCGGATAACAGCTCGCTTCGTATCGCCGCCTTTCTTAGACTGTTCGCTCTGAAAATTCAACTTGCGACTTCTCGAGAGGTGGAACTTGACAAATTCGACGTTTATGCTGAGAGAATCTTTTCGTTCGTTGTCGGAAAGTGGCGACCACTGAGCTTCTTTTAGTCCCGACTTTTTGCCGCCTCCGTACGGGTGGAAAATGTAGACGGAAAAGTCCGCGAGGCATCCGGTGACGGAGAGACCGCCGATGGCGCTGCCACTCTCTTTGCTGCTGGCAGAGGGCGACTTGTTCTCGCCAAACTCGACGAGTTCTTCCTCGGCGCGCTTCGACGAGAAAACGATGTCGAGGGATGGCAACTGGAGCATGCATTCCACGCGAGAAACTGGCAGACAGGAGAATCTGAAGGAAAATCAGTTTTTAGTTCAATTCTTGTTGGACGATTATAAATATTTGTATCGGATATCTTCAGTTTTATAATTCTAGTCGATTTTATCATTTTATTTTATTTTCATTTAGATTTATTGGGAAAGAATGGAAAAGAAATCCGATTTTCTTCTCCATTTTTTTGTAAAGAAATTCGGATTTGTGTTGAAAAGTATTTTTCGTATGATCAATGTTTTTCATTTGTCATTTTTGATTATTTTATCGCTCTTATCATTTTTATTTAATTAATTGTCCCACCTAAAAGTGGAAGGTTGCATATGGAAGTAGACAATCACATCCACGGGGAAACTGGCGTAAACGTAATTGCCACTGTTGGCCGCAGTGGCGGCCCAGGAAGTTTCCGTGTTGTCCGTCGGGAAAACGGTGCTGTTCTGGCCACCCCCGCCCCCTCCCCCAGCAAAGGTGGGTTTGCTGGGAATAGGCTCGAGAGTCTGCTCCAAAAACTCGAGGATGTGGGGACTGATGATAGTCTCCTCGGGGATACTCTGCAGCGTCGTCCAGGCGAAGAGACTGGCCTTCTTCGTGCTCGATTTTCGGATGGAAGTTGACGAGGCTGAGGAAATCGGACTGGCGCCACTGTCGGAAGCACTTCTAGAGAGAACGGGATCTTCTGGGAGAATTTTGGATTCGTAGTGCACCTGGAATGAATCAATTATTCATTCGTTATTCTTTTGATTAAAAAAATAGAATTACATTATTGATAACTGCATGAAACAGTGGTTATTAATCGAATGAATTGAACTTAAATGTATTGAAGGATGCATTTTTATGAATTTACTGCATAACTTATTTTTAAATATTTGTATGAATCTGAACATTTGAAAAATTTAGTTGAATCATAATAAAATAAAATGCAGTTATAAAAATTACTTTGACATCCAATCCTGGAATATGAAACGTCGTCAAATCCACCAACGAAACGTTCGTGTGATGAACATATCGCAATCTCGAAGCACTCCCCGCAGTCGACGATTTGTCCTTATTGCTGAAGTGTTTTCGTACGCTGCTCGGACTGCTGGGCTGAAACTCGAAATTTCCCCCGGAACACGAACGTTCCTTCTTCAACCTGGTCATTCTGCGGAGGAAACATTTTTTCTCACTTGAATACATTTTGGTTTACATCTCGAGTTCTTGGATAATAATTGGTGGTGTAAGGTGGCTGTGAAAATTGGTTTGGACGACTTACAGTCGCAGCTCGTCTTCTCTGGAAGGATCTTTGGTGTGGAGAACACACTTGCCACTGTTTATGAGGACTTTCACGTCGAGTTCGAAATCGATGTTGGGTTCCTGGGGTTTTTGCATGGAAATGTGGGGAGAAGACGTGGAGGAAGCTGGTTCTCTTCCATTTGAGTTGAGAAGTGGAACGCTAAAATAAAAAAACGATATTTTTTAATAACAATGTATAGAATTGATTAAATCGAATCTAAATTAATTAAATTATATTTAATTATAATTTGTTGTCACGGATTATAATTCAGATTTTTTTCTTTTTTGATATATTTTCATATTGAGTTTTGAGGAAATTTGTTTTATCAGATTTGTAGTTTATCCAAGTTACTTTTATTTTGTATATTGAATATTTTTTCTCATTCATGATTTGTGATTCATAAATACTTTTTCCTAATGTAATTTCTATGAAGCTGAATATAAATATGTTGTTGATGACAAAATAATAATGAAATAATTGTTTTACTGGAAAGTTCGACATACTTTCCCTCCATGCTGTCGTAACTCGAGGTACAACTAGGATCTCGTGGTTTTTTCCGGAGTTCGACCTGCTCGTTGTCTATGTCGATGCTGCCGGGCCATTCCAGTTCACCTTCCGGCAAACTCAGCTCCGATCCGGCACTCGGCAACGAGGATTGCCTGAAATCCCGACACCTCATTGTACAATTTGGAAAATTGATTGATAATCGCAACATTGAGACAGTCAGACTTGCTTTCACGTGAATTAAAAAATACCTATACATTGTATGGGTGTCGCTGAAAGTGACCCGCGGTCCGCCCAGATTTCGTACTCGTAGAGATGCGGATCTGGAAATGACAAAATTTTTGCCATGGAAATCAAAATTTGCAGAATTAACAAATAATAAATAGTCGTTTAAACAATTTATAGCAATAACAATAATTGTTAATTAATTTTTAATTTAATTAATATTAATTAACTTAAAACAAAACACAATTTTAAAAAATTGATTAAAAATTAATTAATTTTATTACTTAATTAATTAATAACCCACCGACTGGGACCACTTCTGGGACTACTTTCGTAACTCGCAGAATTTGCCGAATTGATTTCCGCGTTTGCATCCTCCGGGCTTTCCAGCTGATGTTCTGGTGTTGGAGATGGAACTATGAAAGATTTGGATCTGTACGTATTAGGTTTGCTGCTGAGTCCAAATTTTCCTTTTATGCCAGACTTCACCGATTGTCTTCTCAATTTCTGGATCATATCACTAGAAAAAGAAACAAAAATCGCGTAAACCATACATCCAATTATTTAAATGCGTGTGAAAATTAATATTCACCGTCGAAAATCTTTAAAGACCAAAGTCTCCAATTCGTGCAATCTCTTTAATTCCTGTTCGATCGTCCCATGAGACGCTCCGAGAGATCTCAAGTCGTTGATGATTTTCGCCTGTTCGTTCATCTCCTTCTCAATCAGTTTCGACCGTTTTTTCGCGTCCAATGACGGGTCGAAAACGAAAGCTGGCAAACTGTCCACCCAGTTCTTCGACTTTTTCATTAAAATGCTCTCCTGTAAATAATTTAAAATAAAAATCGGGTTGACTTAAACATAATATTTAAAAAAGCTAAAATAATTAATATCGATGATGCTGTGGGACAATGGAAAAATGTAACTTCGTCCAATTATCAACTTTCCAAAAGTCAAAAGGATGGATTTGTTTAACAAAGCTACTCTTATTCAGAGGAAGTGCAGATGCTGCAGTGGCGACAGTGCCTCAGTGCGGAACTAAGGGAAAAGCTCGCAAAATCATACTTTTCTTTTGACCTGGCTAGTATTGTGTTCGGGTTGGTCGGCGTCGTCGCTGTCGTATTCCGTCGGAACGCGAACGTCGTCTTCCTCGAAGCCGGTGAGCATAGTTAAAGTGTGTCCCAGGGCGGACAACTGTTGTCCCACACTCACGTCCAAATGGATGTCGACGCCTTCCATTTGCCACTGGACGTTCAGCAGCCACTTTGCGTTGTCTGAGAAAATAATGAAAATGTTTTACAAATCCCATTTCAGTGTGTTTGTTCAATTATTTGATTGTTCATTGCAAATACATAAAAATGCATTATGCATTTAAAATGCATCATAATTCATATGCACCACAATTGCAAAAAAGTGCTTCATGCATAAATGCATCTGAATGTATTTCATGGATTTATATTTTATGCATTTCACTGCAAATGCCTCAAAACTTATACAAAGTGCGTAAAAATGCATTATCAATTGCAAATTCATAAAGATGCAAAGATGCAGCAATTGCATAATTAATTCAATGAAACAATTGAATCTCATTTTGAATAGTTATAATTCAAAATGAATATGCAATTATTTTCTATAGTAGTAGAAATTGTACTTTTTATCGCTTTTTATCATTAAAATGATTTAAAGTTGCCTTTCAGTCTCATTTGCTTAGGTGTGTTTAATTTTTCAATTTTGAATTATTTTGTGAATGGTTTCCTGAAATCTATTTTTTTAATCTTTAAATCAATTAGTCTTTACAATCACTAATATTACTTTGAAAATAAAACTTGATACAATTTAATTGTTTAATTAAAATGAAATTAATTTAACGTTTTACTTGATTCATGCATTTTACCCGACTTATCCTGCTTTTGCGCGATGGTCCGACTGCAGACCTCGTAAGTTCCTTCTGATACGACGCACAGATTCATGATATTGTTGTCAGACATGTCCGGTTTCCAGTCATCAAGAGAAGTTTCAAAGTCCTCGGCGAATCTCAGACAGAGACCAACGAACCTGAAAAGATTAGCATTTTATTTATTTATTATTAACGGACAAAATGTCCAATTTACATAAAGAAGACTTTAACAGGTATGACAAATGCGACAAAGTAAAAAGTGTAGCGATGCATAATAAAATTCAATGGATTTATTATTATTAATATCTAATTAACATCTATTTAATTTTATGGATGCATATACAAATTTGTATGTAACCAGATATATAAAATGACTTATTTTATTTCATTTCATATGTATAAAAATGAATTAATTCAAATTATTTGAACCAATTTTATTAATTTAATTTTATTCATTCATTTCATTTGAACCAATGATTGCTGTTTTTAAAACAATCAGCCACTTTAATTAATCATCGTTCATTCGACACCATAAATAAATCAACGAGTTACAATCAAAATGACTGTAATCACAACTGATACAAGAAAATTATCCACCTAGCCTTGCTGACGAGACTGCCACTGCTACAAGCCGAGATACTCGTGTTTTCCAGAGTCACCACCACAGCGCCCCTCGAGTCCGAGTCGTACAAGCCCCTCGCCATCCCCCAGTTATTCGGAGGCAGCGGGTTCAGCGGTATACAAATGCCCATATCGTCCACTGTGAGTTGCAAAAACAGCGTGCCCAGATGTGGCGCCCCCAACTGGCTGGTGAACTGCCCGAAGGGCACCTTCTCCAACACCTGCTGCGTCGCGGTGAGCACCTCGGAGTTGAGGTTCGCTCGTTTCTCGTTCCAGTACTCGTACGCGTTTTTGTAGTTGAGCCACACGAGGATAGCCTTGTCCACTGCCATCGGCTGGATGTATATCAGGGGTCGTTTCAGGGTGATCAAGACGACCTAACAATTTTTTTTAATTAATTGGGATTATCATGATTATGATAAAATTGATTAACTGAGATTTATGGATTGAATCAGTCAATAATGGATCAATGGAATGATTCAGTTCATGACGGATCAATTTAGGTGTTTCATTTGTTTGAGTCAATTATAAAATCAGTTAATAATTGCAATAAAGACCTCCTTGTCCTCGCCCTGGACCATCTCGTCCTGGAAGGCATTGCGCAGGACGACTCGGGTGTTGAAGAACGCGTACTGTTGGAATTCGGGCTCGGCCTCCTCGAACATGATGTTTTTGATGAGTTGGCCGAGACTCAGGTTGATGTCCACCTGAGCCTTGCCAAAGAGCTTCATGTGGGGATTTGGTTGACCTGTGGATCCGGACACATTCTGAACTCGGTTCGATAATTGAAACTCAACGGCTCCGGTCTCCAGACGAACTGCCGAATTGGTGGGTGTTGTCGCGGTCAACTGAATGCGCTGAAACGAGTAGATAAATGACTTAGATTTGACTGGAAAGCGACTGAACAAGCTCAGTAAAATAAATAAGCAGTTACTTATTAAAAACTCTGAGTTCCAAACATTTTTTATGTTTATTTATTTCTCATTATTTTTATTTTAAAAAGGAACTTAAAATCTTTTAAGGAAATGAGTTTCAGATCAAGTCAATCGTATGCTTGCAAGAATAAAGAGTACTTTTATCCTGATGATGAGCGAAAAAAGAATCCTTTTGAGACTCGAAGTAGCCGATGGTTCCTCGTCTTCCAGCCACAGTGGCACTGGTTTTTCCCCACCATAAACCTTCTGCACAACCTCATTAACCTCCTTCATAAACACTTTCTGCACAAAGACCAAGTGATTCAAAAGATCCGTCGTTAGTGAATGTTCGAATTTTCCAATATCCGCTTGGGCGCTAAGATAGCTTCCCTGTCTCAAAACAACGCCGTCTACAACGAAAAACAGTGCCATCAGTACCAAAATCAATCGCAATCGAACAAATTCCACTATCTCCAAAACCAACCGGCTATCTTCGCATCATTCATGTTGCTGTTCCCATCCTGGATGTACTCCGCGGAAACGTGCACCTTCGGCAACTCGATGCTCGCCTCCGAGGGCAGGTTCGCCTCGGTGACCTGGATTTTCGTCGTGAAGCTCAGACTGTGGTGCGGCAGGTCGATCGTGAACTTAGCCTTGCTGCCGGTGATGCCGGAACTGTTCACTTGGTCCATTTTATACTGCGCCTGCAGCGACGGCAGCAGCGCCGCGGTGATGCTCAGACTCTGCAGGATGATGTTGAACTGCATGACGATCGGGTCGAGCAGACTGTGAACAGGTCGCGGTTTTTCGACGTCGATCGTGGGAGCTGGTGGATACTGATGGGGACTGCCAGGAGCGCCATCTACCTCTTCGGGTTGCTGACCCCGGGATAGTCGGGAGGAAGTTCTGGTCACTCGGAGTTCCTGGAATAGAATTTGGGCGATTCTTTGTCATTAAAGAAATCCAGGTTTATGCATGATTGAATGAATAATAAGCCAATAACTGATTGAAGTTAATGATTGATTGAGTCAATGGCTAATTGATTAAATCAATGTCTGATGGAATAAGTAATAACTGATTGATTGAATCCGTGATTGACAGATTCATTGAGCAAATGTTTCATTGATTACTTGTCAATAATTGATTGTTTAAGTCAATGATTAATTGATTAAGTCATTAATTGATTATTTAAGTCAATGATTGATTGATTGAATGTGTTATGAGTTTCTCCTTATTTCGCAGATTGACCGAATGCCCCAAAAAGCACACCTGCAAGGTGGAAGACAGTTGTTTGCTGCCCCGAGTCATCATTCCATGCAACGCCACTGGGTGCTGCGGAATGTCGATGTTGACTGCTCCGACAGTCAGGAGACCGCTGTTCTTGTCCTTCTGCCTCCTGGTGACACTCGAGTACAGAGCCTGGGACTTCCCTACAATAACCTTGACCACGGTCTGCTGACTTGGGGCGACACCCTCGAGCAAAACTATCATCGTGCGACCAATCTGCCCAGTGAGACTGCACTCGAGGCTCACTGGCCTGGACTTCTTACGCCAAGTGGAACTCACTTGCAGACTCGTGATCTCCGCCTCGAGTTTGAGTCCACTGAGGGTCGCGAGCAATCGAGTGCGATGAATTTTCACGACGCCGAAAATTACTAGTCGAGTTCTGTCGCCGGCCATTACACCTGAGGGAAAATGCGAATTGAAAATTAACTTAAAAAAATAACTGAGACAATTAGATCGAGTCATTCATCCATTAAATCAGTAAATTAATGATTTATGAATTCCCTTACTAAATAAATTCATAAATCGTTAGAATCACTCACTCAGCTCCCTGGATGGCACCGGAATCGGCGTGGAGCTACTCTCGGCGAATCCCTTTTCGACGTCGGCGTCCTTGGGCTCGTGGGCCTGCTCGAATTTCTTGCCCCCCTTAAAGTGCTCAGAAACGTCGATCGGCACGGAGAAGCGGTGAGTGATGGTCTTGGTGTCGGGCCTTGGGGCGTACAGGTCCAGCAGACAGTAGATCTTCTTCCAGCACTTGGGGCCGCCGAGTTCCTCGGGCTCCTTGCTCTTGTTCTCCGGCGGCAGCGTGCCGAACTTGTTTATCCCCGAGCTGCTCGGACTCGCGCCGAAGTTGGGCGTGATCACGCCCTCGTTCAGGTTGATGTAACCCTTGACGCTCTTGCCGGTGCTGCGGAGTTTCTGGGCGAAACTCTGAGGTCGCGAGCGGATGCTGGATGAGGGCGAGATCACCTTCGGCTGACCCACCTCGAAGCTGTTGCGCAGGAGAGGTTCCTCGACTTTCTTTATCACGATTGGTTCTCGAAGATCCGATGCTGAAATTCAGCCAAGATGGAATGATTCAGTTATTTAGTTCAGATAAATAATTTGACAATTTATTGAGTTCAGATAAATGATTTGATAATTTATTGAGTCATTGAGATAGAATAATTCAATTGCTGAATGATTGATTTAAATCAGTGATTTAAATCGTTCGATTGTGAATTAAAGATTGAATTAAATAATATTTATTACTCGAAGAAGAGGCATCTTTCGGTGTAAGGTTGCTGCCAAGAAGATTATTATTCCTCTTCGTCTCGGGCTGCTGTTCCTTCAGCTCCATCTGCGTTTCTTTGACATTCTGGTACATGTTGCTGATCTGGTGCAACAGCCTCAAAAGCGGCATGTTCACCTGTTGACTGATATAGCGGATGTTCAAACTGAAGTTCACGAAGGTGCTCGTGTGCTTCTTGAGCTGACCCCTGGAGATGTACAAGACGTTTTGACGTTGGATGTCGTCGACGGTCATATCCGCGACTTTTTTCACGTCGATGTCGATGCCGATCTTCTCGCAGAGGAAGGCTGGCGTTTCCGGTGGAATGTCCAGGTGGAATTTGTTGCCAGATCCTTTTTTGCTTTGGTACTTGTTCGCTGAAAAATCAGATCATTGATAGATTAAGTTATTGAGTTAAGATTAAGTCAATCAACTAATAATCTATTTATTGAGTTAAAATGATTCATTGAGTTCAGATAAATCATCTAACAATTCATTGCGTCATTGAGTCAAGATAAAATGATTAAATCGTTGATTAATTCATTAACTTAATAAATGATTGAAATATTGAAAAAAAGACCCACCCTTCTTCTTGTCAGTGACCTTTCCAAATTCACTGACGACGATGTCGATCCTCATAGCATCCATATTTCCAACCAAAGACAAGTTTGACCCCAAAGAGTCAAGGGACGACATATTGTTGGCGTTTCCAGATCCAATGGCTGATAACATCTGCTGAGGCATTACTGACAAAGAGGAAAGCAGAGGCTCGAAAATGAGATGGGCATCGAGCAACCTGAGGGAGTCCTTCATTGGATATAAACAGGCTCCACTTTGGATGTCCGAGTTTTCAGTGTCATCCGTGGTCATGGTGTTGATCTTCGAGTCCTGAAAAATATAATAAAAGATAATACAAATGCATAACAAGAACTGATAAAAACAAATTGATTTGCAAGATTGAAGACTGATCTCAATCATTATAACAAATTGAAATAGATCTATGAAAATCATTGATAAAAAATGTCTATCGACGTTGTACCTTGACCGTTTTCTGTTCAGTACGAAAGACCTGATAAAAAAGACGATTATTGGCAAACTGATTCAGTTCAATTTAAGAATTTTCTTAATAACAATCGTACCCAGTTGCCCTTGAAATTGCTCTTATCATTTTCCTTGACAAACTCCTGCTGCTTCGCCATCCAGCTGTACAGATCTTCTCCGATGTTGGCAGGCTTATTAGACTGATGACTCGTAGGCGATGTGATACGATCCAGACTGCTAGTACTATGTTGACTACCATGTCCCCCTCCGGCGGAATAAATGCTGGCATTCGAGCCCAGTTGGTGTGAGTGGGAAATGTAGATCTGGGGTGTCTTCTCTTCTCGAAGTGTACCATAACCTACGGATGGAAATTGTGGAAATCAGTTGATATCCCTGCTATCTAAAATGTCATCACACAAAGCGGGTTAGTATTAGCAACTTACTGATAGCATTAGACTCTTTAGTTTGGTTAAACAAGCCGCCACTGGCGAGCAGAGGGAAAACTATGCTGGCGCGGGTGCTGGCGGGCACCTGGGTGGGCTGCAGCGAGCGGCCCTTTTTTGATGGCGCCACCGGTGGACTGGGCGAGGTCAACGAGTCTGGCCCTGGAACCGGCGTCGATAAACACGGGCTCCCGGGTTCGCGTCCGCGAGGCGAGCTCACCGGCACCGTCAAACCATCACCACACCCACCTGCTCGTACCCCACACATTTTGCTTTTCGCCTCGTTCCAATTGTTATTCTTGTTATGGCTTTCAAACATGCTCGAGTCTTTTTCGACCAGAAAATTTACAATATAGTAAATCATTGAACAAGATTAATTTGAATTACAAAAAAGAGAAGATTTAGACAAAAATGTTCTGGGAATGTGAAGTTCATAGATTTTTCTATATCTTTGATGCATTATTATCGAAATTATTTGATACATTATTCCTTATTGTGTGTCATTTCCATGCAGAGAAATAATATGGCTTTTGGATGAAATATTTGATGAATTTTTGAGAAAATTTTCTGGTCAAAATAGATGGCGCTAATAATCTATTCTAAGCGCTAAGCAAAATCATTCAAGTTGGTGTGAGTGGGAAACTGCGAGATGCGTCACGTGAGTAAACATCACTTGTATCACTCTGCACATTTTGACACGATCTAACATTGGTTTGCGTGAGTCTTGCACATAGACGAGCAGTTGGACGTTGGGATTGGCCGCTGTTTTGTTGGCTGAGCTCCTTGTGTGCTACCTGGAGCTCCAGGTCCCATTTGACCCCGGCACGAGGAATCTAACCTCCAAATGACAAAATCTGCCACCACTGTGTACGGCGCCTACAACGGAATTACCCTGCTGAAACCACGAGAGGTTGGTAGGGAGAGACACTAGAAGTAGCAGAGACGATTCCAACCTGGCCGGCCTACATCTGAGACGACATCACCGGGTGCCTTAGGGCTGATTTCCATCTTATCGTACTTCCGGGCTAACCTTCAACACAAGCCCCACACATCAAGGCGGATTCGTGTTAAGGCGTTTTTGCAATGACAGCCCGCTACCACGGCTACCAACACTGACTACTCAACGCCGCCAGAGGGTGACACTGAAAGCAGCTCGGACAGCGCGGAATTCGAACAAGCCATTAACATAAGTGAAGCCCCGTCTGTTCCTCTGGGCCTTAAATGTGCCGCATGTCCGAGAAAAGGAGTCATCCAAATTGCGGTTATTTGTCCTGGCTGTGGAACATCGTATCATCCCAGTTGTGGGAGGAGAGCCGGGATAAGGTTGGAGATTTTGGAGGGAGGCGAAACTAACAATACCAAGTGCAATCAGTGCATGCTGAGTGCACACCCCCCAACTTTAGAGATGTCAGATGCGGATGAAACCCCAGGCATAAGCGAAATTATTAAAAGCCTTAAAGCAGAGCTTGCGAAACAAACAAAGAAAATAGAGAAGAAAATTGATGACGGTTTGAATGAAATCAGAAACAGTGTCAAAAAGGTTAACGCCACATTGACAGCGGTTTCTGAGGACGTTAAGTCATGTAAAAGAGAAATCCAGGAACTAAAGGGGAAATATGTGAAAATTGAAGAGAGACAAACGAAATATGAGGTTGATCTAGCTGAAACTAAACGGGAACTAGAAGTTATCAAAAACAATTTACCTGCAAACCTGGATATATTTGACGAAATGGATGATAGAGATAGACGCAAGAAAAATGTTATTCTCTTCGGACTTACAGAATCGGAAGTCGCAAGTCCAAAGGATCGCCAATCGGAGGACACTGCCCGAGTGAGCTCCTTGCTGGAAGACCTGGGCCTCATGTTGGCTGCTGACTCCATGCGTACCATTCGTCTTGGAAAGCGAGATGCAACCAACACCAGACCTAGACCCCTAAAGGTAACCTTGCCCAATCGTGAGACAGCTGAAAAAATTCTGCTTGGTGGGAGGAACCTCCCAGAGGGCTACAAGTTCAGAAGCGACCAAACACCAATGCAACGGGACGAAATAAACAACCTACGTAGGGAACTCGAGGATCGACGAAAGGACGACCCCAACCTCCAGATTAGATATGTGAAAGGCAAGCCGAAAATTATGAAAATTCAGGGAAACGCGGCAAGGCAGCAGTAAATGAAGATACTTCAGACCCACAAATACGTTCTCACTCACTTATTAACCCTTCCTTCTTGTACACGAACCTATCCTCGCTCCTCGCGAAATACGATCTACTGCTGCTGGAGGTACAGCATCGCAAACCACACATTATAGTGATTACGGAGACATGGCTTAAAAGTGATATCCCCGATTCCCTCGTTAAAATTCCTGGTTATGGGAGTTACCGTCGGGATAGGCCATCTAGGCGAGGGGGCGGAGTTATGATATACGTAGCGGACATGATAGAATTGATGAATCCAGAAATCACTTCACTGACCGAACTGGAGGACCCGGAAGTGGAAGGTCTCTGGCTTAGAGTGAGACTTGGAGATTTACGCTTCATCGTAGGTGGAATTTATAGACCCCCCCATCCAGATGCTCGGCCCACACAGGCAGACCTCCGCTTGATAGAGGTCATTAGACAGGCTGGTGACCGTGAGGAGCTGACCATCATTTTTGGAGACTTTAACATGCCGACGATCTGCTGGAAAAACTCAGGACTAACAGCACGAACGGAAACAGAGAGGGTATTCCTAGAAATGTTCATCGATTCAAACCTATCGCAGGTGGTGACTCAGCCAACGCGATACCGAGAAGGACAAACACCTAGCATCCTAGATTTGATCCTGATAAACGATGAACAGGCGATTACCCCCGTTACCTTGTCAGCTGGAATAGGTCTGAGTGACCATCTCGTAATTGAAACCAAAATGCAGGTAGAACTATGCCCGAAATCAGATGCTATACCGAGAGAACCTAGGAGAAATTACAACCGGGCTAATTACGATGAAATTAACTTAGAGTTACAACTAAAACTATCAGACTTAAACGTAGAAAGTGAAGATGTAGACGACATCTACACCAATATCGCAGAAACTTCCCTGAACATCCTATGCTCCCACTCACCGATAGTTAAACATAGGACTCGACTTGGCAAGCCATGGTTTGATAAACATATGAAGCAGATGTCAAGAAAAAAGGCGAAGGCGTGGACAGTATACAAGACGACAGGGCAATCAACAGATTATGAGAAGTACAGGAGAGTGACAAATAATCTAACTAAATATTCTAGGGAACGGAGAAAGTCATATGAGAAAACCGTCATCGATAAAGGAGGGAAATTGTTTTTCTCCTATATTCGTGGGCAATTGGTCTCGAAATCAAATGTTCCAAAAACAGTCCGTACTGCTGATGGTGGAAACTCCGTAGACCCTGTCGTGATTGCAGAAACGTTCGCAAACGAATTCTGGAAGGTGTACACTAGGGAACCCGAACTCCATCCCGAAGATTACAGAGGCGATGATGGCACAATGGAAGGCGATACACTGGAGGACATCGAGTTTAGTCACATCGAGATTGCGCAGACCCTTCGTGGATTATATACCAATACAGCTGCGGGACCTGACGGTATCCCTGCCGTCTTCCTAAAGAATTGTGCCCTCAATCTCTCACACACCTTTCAGCAACTGTTTCAGCGATCCATGGACCGTGGGAGGATCCCATCAATTTGGAAAAATGCAATGGTGACGCCCATATTCAAGAAAGGAGACAAACAAATCCCCACAAACTATCGGCCCATTAGCCTTACCAGCACAGTGGGAAAAACTATGGAGCGTATTGTTGTGAATAGAATAAAGGAATACGCGCTGAGGAGAGGTATCATACCTGATAACCAGCACGGTTTTATGAACAACAGATCAACTACATCTAACCTGCTCAGTTCTTTAAACCATTGGACGAAGTCCTTGGATATCGGAAACCCTGTAGATATCGTCTACTTAGACTATGCCAAGGCCTTCGACAAGGTTCCCCACGAGCGCTTGTTGTGGAAATTATCTGTACTGGGCATCAGAGGCAAACTATTGACCTGGCTTAGGGAGTACCTGACGGGGAGGACATTTTGTGTTCGGATTGGTGACTCACTGTCGTCTATAAAACCAGTTACCAGTGGAGTCCCCCAAGGATCAGTGCTTGGCCCAATACTCTTCATCCTGTATACAAGCGACCTAGGGAACAACATACAATCTAACTGGAACTGTTTTGCAGATGACACGAAGATTTTCGCCAACCCGAAGACATCGTACACCGTTCTACAAGAGGATTTGACGAGAATAGAAACATGGGCGGCGAAATGGCTACTACCGCTTAACAGCTCCAAGTGTAGAGTCCTTCATCTTGGGAAAAACAATCCCAGACTCCCCTATTACATCCACCACGAATTAGTCGAGCCAACGGAGTCTCAGGTTGATCTGGGTGTTACATTATCCCAGGACCTGAAATGGGAAAAACATGTGGCCACCATTACCAAAAAAGCCAATATCATCGTTTATCTGATACGAAAAGCTTTTGTACATCTAGATACCTCGTCAATCAAACAAGCCTATTCAACCTATGTCAGGCCAATATTAGAATATGCCAGTCCAGTTTGGTCTCCATATTACAGGAAGGACATCCTCCACCTGGAAATGCTACAGAGGCGAATGACAAAGTTACCACGCAGCCTCCGGAATTTTGGATATGAGGAAAGATGCCGGAAACTTGGTCTAATGTCGCTGGAAAGTAGACGAGGGAGAAGTGACTTGATCGAGACTTTCAAGATCCTTAATGGGTACTACGACACCCCAGAATTTGCAAACTTTTTCTCTATTCGACAAAATGACAGACTGCGAGGGCACCGATGGAAGTTGGAAAAAGTGAGAGTACGAACTAGCTACTACTCTCACTTCTTGACAAATAGAGTGATAAACACTTGGAATGCACTCCCACAAAACTGTGTGTCTTCTGGCTCCATCGCTGCTTTTAGAAGGAACCTGGATCGATCCAACTGCTGAAAGGACCACGCACTCAACCGCTACACACCAAGAGAACTTCAAGAATATGAGCATTAATCTACAAAGTGTGAATTAACTTGTAAAAATGTAAAAAAAAAAATGTTCAATGTGATTACAAGTGCTGTAAAATACATGAGATGTACGTATTATCAGCATTGCTGCTGCCGTATATATATTAAATAAATAAATAAATAAATAAATAAAATTCGTGGTTTTCGGTCGAAATCGATAAAATCGCTCCAAACGCAGTTGGAAATGCTGTAAAAAGTGATGGGAACCAAGATTTTCCAAGTTCGAATTGGTTTGGAACGTGTGGAGATCGATCGAAATAATCGGTTTTTTCAAATCGCAGAAAAAACG
>JABFPB010001571.1:0-24455 GCA_022817645.1 Ceratoteleas bidentatus | reverse complement strand
CGGAGAATGCTGGCCTCGCAACCGAACTCCACGTTGGTGAACCGTTTCAGGATCACGGCGTTGTTCCCGTTGGGCAGGAGGATGGTTTTGGCGATCCTGATGTCTCCCATGCAGCCGACGAACCCTCGCTGGGCGTCTTCGGTTCCCCGAATCGACGAGAGCTGTTTGACTTCCGCGCCGAGGTAGAGGTCGTCGGATTCCAGGTTTAGGATGTCGTTGGTGCCGAGGGCCGAACCGTGGGCCATGTGGATCCGGTCCACCACGAGCTTCGCGGTGTTTCGGTCGCGCTCGAGCTCGATTTCGTGCCACTGGCCGTCGCTGATGTAGAGGCTACTAACGCGGACCATACCCTCGCCGGTGCCCAGGTCGAATCGGTATTGCACCACGCCGTTCACTATCTCGAGGATGTTGTAGTCAACCTTCCCCGCAGCGTACATCAGGTTCCCGGTGGGCTGCATGGTGCGGACCTTCAGCGAGAAGCTCAGACGGTCCTCGATGATCTGTCTGATGATGGTCTTGTTGATCTTGTACCGGGCGTAACTTTTGCCCATGAAGGAAATCGTGCTCTGGGGACTGTAGCAAGCGACGCCGTAGCACTTGCTAGTGTCGATCTCGCAATTGGGGCCGGTGAAGCCTTCGGGACACTGGCAGGCGTAGCCTTGGAGGGACCCGTTGGGGATGCAGATCTCGTGTTTCCGGCAGGGTTCGTGAGCGCATTCGTTGACCATGATTTCGCAGTGTTTACCATCGTAGCCCTCTTTGCAGTTGCATTCCATGCTGTGCTTGTGTTTGGGCGACACGAAGCTCATCACATCCGTGGATATCAGGATGATCTCCTTAGGATCCAGGACGATTCGGTCGTGACACTCGCCGTGCACGCAGAAACTCTTGGTGCACTTAAGTGGCACGATCTCCTCGACTACGAGCTTTGTGGACTCCTCGAGTTCTTCCACGTGCTGGGTTAGAGCCTCTCGAACGCTCTCCGAGGAGAAGTAAGGGTTGGAGTTCATGTTGGAAGGGTTCCGTTTGACGGCAAAGAGAAGGTCCAGGTCGTGTTGGACGATCTGTCTGGCGGAGCGGGAGCGTATGGCGTTGATTTCATCGAGGGAAGGCTGGATGCTGATGATGACGATGTCCTTGATCTTGGTGTTGTGACTGCGATGAGCGTTTCGTACGGTCCGGATGAAACCCTTGCGATGGCTGAGGAGGAAGTTCTCAGGACTGACGTCACGGAAGCGAACGATGACGGAGTTCTCGAGCATTTCTTCGGTGACAACGTCGACGAGGACGTTGACCTTGGAGTAGGAGAAGAACTTGCTGTCGGTGACGCTGATGTTCACGGGATATTCGCCAGCGTCAAGGCGGGGTAGAGCTATGAGAGTTCCGTCTAACTGATTGATTTGGAAGAGATTAGCGTTCGGGTGGGAAGGTACCAGACTGAAAAGAAGCGTGTCGTATTGGTCCTTATCCGACGCGTAAACGCGACCAATTTTGCCGCCGGGGAACTCGTCAGGGTAGGAGTTGATGACGACGTCGAGGGGTGTTATCACGGGAGGATACTGGGATTCTTCGATAACCTTGACGATGACCCAGGCGTCGGAGTAGAGAGGGGGGCTTCCATTGTCGAAGACTCGGATGTGGAGGAGGTATCTGTCCTTGACACGGTTGTTAAACTTGGTGGCAGTTCGAAGTGTACCGTCTTGTTCCAACCGGAAGGCGTTGCCGTCGTTTCCGGATCGGAAGTCGAAGGTATAAGGGTCCGCGTTTGGCGCTACGTCTGCGTCTGTTACAGTGAACTGGAGAATTGGATGACCGATTGGTTTGTCTTCCTGAACGACGGTAGTGTAGTTGGTTTGAGAGAAGACGGGCGGGTTGTCGTTCGCGTCGATGACCTCTACGTTGACCATGACAAAGTTCGAAAGGGTGGGGATTCCGCCATCACGAGCATGCACTTCCAGAATATAGCTGGGAGTCTGAAGGCAAAAATAAAATATTAAGAATTAATCAATAATCTAGAAGAATTAGTAGGGCTTGAAATGTAAGTGGAAGGATAAGTACGGTTTCTCTGTCCAGCGGTGCCACTACGGTGATATTTCCAGTCTTCTCATCGATAGCGAATTGTTTCAGTCTGTCGCCTCTCTCGATGGAGTAGAATATCATCCCGTTCTTGTCGCTGTCCAAGTCGTTCGCGTAGATCTGAAAGACATTGATTGTAGAATGGTTCAACGTCAACACCATTGAATAGTTGTAGTTAGAAGGACTTACCGTAATTACGGATTCTCCAATTTTCGCATCCTCCCTAATCGACGCTCTATAAGACATTTCCGAGAAGACCGGGTGGTTATCGTTGCTGTCGGTGACGGTGATGTTGACTGTAGCATGATTACTCAACGGAGGTGACCCACCGTCTATAGCTTGAATGGTCAAAAAGTAATCGCGTGCCCTCTCGTAGTCCAGTTGTTCCGCTATAGTAATAACCCCAGTTTTGGTGTCTATCTGGAACTTTTTATGCTCGTTTCCTCCCACGATCGAATAGTAAATGTCTGCGTTCACTCCTGTATCTTTCGAAGTCGCCAGGACTCTGGCTATCTCAGTTCCAACGGCATTGATCTCCGGTACTCGGGCAAAGTAGAACTTGGTCGCGAACTCCGGAGGGTTGTCATTTATGTCCTGCACATTTACTATCAAAGATGCCACTCTAGCCAGTTGAGGTGTTCCTTGATCTAAGGCTTGGATAGTCACATTGTACATCGCCTTAGTTTCTCTGTCCAATGGCTTCGCCAGAGTCACTATGCCGCTATCGGGAGCGATGTTGAACTGGTCGTTAGCCGAATCTATGAATTCGTATCGTATCTTCCGATTGATTCCTATATCATCGTCCGTGGCATGCACTTTAGTAACCAAGGTGCCAACCTCGACATCTTCCAACAAAGTAGTACTGTACTGTTGCATCGTGAACTTTGGCGGGTTGTCATTGAGGTCAGAAACCAGGATCTCCAGCTGGGAGGAACACTCCCACGAAGGCTTATCTCGGTCTTGAACGTGAGCCGTCAGAGAGTATTTAGCCTGGGTTTCTCGGTCAAGTTGTCCGATGACCTTCAACACCCCAGTTTCTTTGTCCAGAGAGAATTTCTCGCTGTGTGCGCCAGTTAGGTAGAACCGTAGTTTGGCGTTAGGTTCATCGTCGTAATCAGTCGCTAGGACAGTCAAAACGTAGGTTCCTGGATGAGATCCTTCGGAAAGGATCTCCCTGTAGCGGTAGCGCAAGCAGTATGGCGGATTGTCGTTGACGTCAAGAATTTCAATGGAAACCTTAGTCTCGAAAACATATTGTCCGTCGGTTCCAACGATCGTGAGTTCATAATGATCAGTCGTCTCACGATCCAGGGACTTGGACACGTATACCTCACCGGTCGATCGGATTTGGAATTGTGACCTGGGATCTCCATTGGTTATGTAAAATTCGCATGGGGTTACAAGGTCTACGTCTTTGTCAATAGTAGAAAGAGTCACAATGACTGTTCCAGGGAGCGCGTCTTCACTGACAGATGCTTCATACAGATCGTTGACGAAAGATGGTGCATTATCGTTGTAATCTTTCAGTTTCAGTTGTACTGTGGTTCGGGCTGAATGTTTCAAATTACCGTTGTCGACTGCGATAACCTGAGAGGAAGACATAATTTTTATGGCAGGAGTGGATATGAGAAAATACAATGATTAGCTTAATATGAGCTTGAGAGAACAATGAATTTCTTACCTGGAACTTGTACTCTGGTTGCTTCTCCTTGTCCAACAGCACCAAGGTGGAAATCCACCCAGTATACGCATCCACAGTGAATATGTTGGCCAACTCCCCAATATCTGATCCGAACGAGTATCTAACTTCGCCATTGCTACCCAAATCCTGATCATGGGCAATAACCCTCAGTATAGAGGTGCCTTCGTTAACATTCTCCGCAACAGTAACACTGTAGGGGTTGCTTTCGAAGACAGGCGAGTGGTCATTCTCGTCCAGAACGCGCAGGGAAATTTCAGCGAGAGCAGTTAAAGGTGGACTAGACTCTGTTTCCGCAAGGATACCTATCAGATAGCTGTCCCGAACCTCCCGATCTAGAGGAGAGGTCAGGGTGACCTGACCATTCCTGTCAACGGAGAACGGGACTTCCTTTCCACTGGACACTATCCGGTAGGTGACAGAACTGTTAGTAACTGTCTTCAGTCGCGTGATTGGAGTGCCTATTGCCGAGGATTCCGATATGAAGAACTTATCCTCTTTCCTCTCGAAGAGAGGTGGATTGTCCTGGGAACTCATCACGAGGATGCTTAATGGCACGTCCGAATGGTGCGACGGAATACCCTTGTCTTCTGCGCGGATGAACAACTGGAAGAGCTGGTTTTCTGTAACCAAAGAACTCCAAATTAGTAAAAAACAATAACGATAATAAGATGTCCGACTTTTCGATCGGGCACACTTACCCCAGGGCTGGACGTTCTTTAACAAGAACAGCGCTCCGGTGTCTTTGTTGATCCCAAACAATTCGTTAGCCTCCGAGGATTGCGGCTCGTATATCGAGTACTGGATCTTTGCACCGTCTCCTTCGTCAGCATCCACAGCCTTCACCTTCAAGAACGGTGTCTTAATCGTCAAGTTATTGCTGATCGACACCTTGTACTCCTTCAGCAGGAACATTGGCGCGTTGTCGTTCTCGTCTCCCACCTTCACTCTCACGTTTAGGAACCCAGACTTTCCTCCGCTGTCCGTGGCCATAACCGGTATCTCGTACATCTTCTTATTCTCCCGGTCCAACTTCTTCTTCGTTGTGATCTCCCCAGTTAGACGATTGATATCGAAGGTGTCCTTGATAAAATCGGAAGGTATGGTGTAGATCACCGCGCCGTAGTCTCCGAAATCTTCGTCGGTGGCAACGACGCTGGTGACCAATCTACCAGGAAGCTGGTTCTCGAAGACGGTGACCTCTATCACTGGGTTCGGGAACTTCGGACTGTGTCTGTTGGCGGGGAGGATTTCGATTTTGACCCTGGCAAAGCTGGTGTACACTCCGTCAGTAACCGAGACGTTCAACATCGTCAGTTTCTGTTCGCCGAAGTTCTGCATGTTGATGAGGGTGATGATTCCGGTGGACTGGTCGATGTTGTAGGTCTGCTGCTCGTTACCCCCAACGATGGTATAGATTAGCTTCTCGTCGACAAAGTCAGGGTCGCTGGCGGAGACCACTGTAACAAACTGGCCTCTTTCCGCGTGTTCGGACAGGAAGCAGGAGTAGGAAGGTTGCTCGAATACCGGGGGATTGTCGTTCATGTCGTCGACTGTCACCCAGACATGAGCAGTGCTGGAAAGACTTGGAACCCCTCGGTCTACTGCGAGAACAGTGAAGTGGTGGGAGTCAGAGGCTTCATGGTCTAGAGCGGTTTTGAGGTAGATGGTGCCATCTTCTGGGTCCACGTGGAAAAGGTCGTTGCTGTTGTTGGTGTCGTTCTGGATGATGTAGCGGATCTTTTCGTTTATTCCTAGACAAGGAACAATGTATCATACCTCATATAAGGAGTTCAGATTTTGATACCAAAACTTGAAGTAGAATCAACAGGCATGGAGATATGAAACTAGGTGTACTGATGATCCTTATCCAAAGACCTTCACAACTCTTCTAAACTGTGTTACTTGAGCTATAGATACAAACCTGTATCATTATCCTTTGCAGAGACTTTGAGGACCGACGAACCGAAAGGCACAGCCTCCGACACAGATATGTTATAGGAATCTTGGGAGAATTCCGGGGGGCAGTCGTTAACGTCCTGGACGAGGATGCTGACCAGCACCTCGGCGTAAACTCCGGAAACACTGTCAGTAGCTCGAACCGTGAGTTCGTATTGCTTCTTCGTCTCGTAATCCAACTCGTCCACAACGTAGATCACACCTATGTCATTCACGTAACAATATTGTAGAGCTTAAGCCAACACTTCTAGTGGAGCAACGACGAAGGAAACGATTGCATTTTTTAAACTTCGTCGATACTCGCGGTGGCGTAAGGATGCAGCAGTGCGGACTCGACAAATGACAACGATGGCGACTTTAGGGTTCTCCAAACCATGCAGGAGTGGATAATTGGGAAGGGTGTGTTAGTGGCGCTCGGTTGATGATGTCGGTTTTCTATTTCGAACGATCTCGAGGTGCGGATTTAGGTAAATGTCATGCAGACACAGCCCCGGCAAGCGTTCTAATGGCAGTTCATTTTTAATTGTGTCCTATCTTTTGTGGTATGCCGTTCTTGAAGTGGACGGAATATTGTCTAACTTTTCGGTGCAAAAATAGGCTCAAAGCATTTGACAAAAAATACAAAAATAGGCGAATTTTGCTGGTATTTGTTATTTTGAATGTTTTGACATTTGTTGTCAGTCTTGGACTGTTGATGACACAGTGACGCTATGATGTTTATGCGTATGAAAAAAAACATGCGGATACAACTGCAAGAGCATGATGTTTGAGCGATACAGCAGACCGATAGAACTGGTTTTGTTTTATACTCACAAGGACCATTGTTACTGTCGGGGGCTGCGAAACAGGGAGACACAATAACATTTTAATCTCTAGTTTAAATCAGTAAGCATTTATTGGAAGGGTTAAAGGTTCATGTCTCGAGTCAATCATTCAGAGAACCAATCAACACTACAGTGCCGACTTCAGTTCCTCAAACGTATCGAATCAAGGACATTCGGAATTCCTTCTAGCACATCCGGGATACTTTTTGGTCACTAATTTTCACCGAGGGGTGGAAGGGGGGGAAGTGACACATTGTGGAAATGTTACGGTAAAAGTCGCGCAAACGATTGCCGGCTACAGTCTTGACTAGTTAATGGTTGCGGGATCGCGTTAAAGTAGCGTAGATCTGTCACCGTTCGAGCGCTGCGTATTATTGAAAGTGCCGAACAACCGACCCAGTACCATATAATTTGCATAAACAAGTGAATCAGATAACAGTTATTATTCGGGATTCGGGATATTCGTGCCAAAGCAAATTCCGCGCGCAAACAGAGCCGGATGAATTGCGTCGCGCCGGTGGCACGCGGCTAATGATATTGCCGATGCCAGACAGGACATAAACATCATGCAATTTTACTACTTGAGACGCGACGTTTCTCTTCCTGCCGTGTTTACATTTATGCTCCGTCTGGGCGCGGGTATTAGACTTTGCCTTGCACGAAGGAAACGTTAATCTACGTGACTTATCGAGATATTGTAATAGGATCGTAGTTTCGCGTTTATTTTGAAGCTGAGAATCGTAATAACGATACGATGTCGAGAATTAAGGGATACATTCATCTTCCTGTTTGCTAATACACAACATATGTACTTGAACATATAATGCAATTTTTTTAAATCGATACATCAATGTCCCGTAGTGTAATTTTTTCGTCAGACCGAATTCTTCTAACGAATTCCCAACTTCAAAACTTGAAGAGCACCCTCGTCCGTTTCCCGACAGACGCGGCTGCTTCTCGTTCTCGGCGATATTTCGCTAGAGAAAGTGTGCTCACCGGTGTTGAAGTCCAGGGCGAATTCCTCAAAATCGTTGCCTTTGGTGATGCTGTAGATTAGCTTACGGTTCAATGGCGATTCCGCGTGAATCGACAATGATAATGGGGAATGCACCTCAATGCTCTCGAGAACGCTGTCGGTGTAGAATTGCTTATCGAAGGTGGGCATCGACCGATCGATGACCTTCACGTTAACCGGCACTTCGATCGAACAGGGCGTGATTCCTGCGAGAAGTTAACGGCCCGTCTTAGCGTTTGCCGGTCGATTGATTGGAAATGGGTGTACCGGGGAATCGATTTTACTTACCACCGTCGTAGGCAGCTATGATCAGCTGGTACTCGCGGTTGTGGCCTTCGAGATTCTGTTTCAGCATGATTTCGCCCGACTTGCGACTTACCCGGAACAATTCGCCGTTGCCCTTTTTCAGCTCATAACGCACCTCGCCGTTTTCGCCGCTGTCCATGTCGATGGCTTGGACCTGGGAGGATAGATATACATTTTTTATTCAAGAAGTTCTGGAGGAACTGAAGCGTTACTCCAATGCAATTACTCTTTGGAGTATAGAGGGAAATTTAGGGAGTCCTACCTTCGTGATAACATCCCCCTTCTGTGAGTCTACCGAAGCCACAGCGTAGTAGGGCAAATTCACGAACATGGGACAGTTATCGTTAATATCCAGCACGGTGATATTAGCGATAACGTGAGCCACTCTCGGCTTCCTCTTTTCCATCCTGTAACTCCTGGCTTCGATGATGAGTTCATATTTGTTCTGAATCTCCCGGTCGAAACTTATCCCTGTTGTCCGGATGGCCCCGGAGGTGGGTCCAATCACGAACATGTCCGTGGGATTCAGGATGCTGAAGACGACATGCTCGTTGAGATCGCTACCCAATACATTCACTACTAGCACGTTGGAGATTTTCGTGGAGTTCTCTACCACGCTGCCCTCGTACACATCCTTGTGGAAGACCAAACCGGAGTTCTCAGACTTCTCTACAGTGATATGAGCCTTGGCTACGCTAGAGTGTTTGCCATCGGATACCCGAATTTGCAGGAGGTACTTCTTGTTCATGTGGTCTGGATCGCGTACAGTGACTACGCCAGTTCTGGAATCGATTTCGAATGTCTGGGCTTGGTTGCCTTCGATGATGTCGTATCTGAAAGCAGAAGAAGATTAGATAAATTTTCTCAAAACATCATGAGAATATGCAAGTGGTTAAGAAGAGTCATTCTTACTTCAAAGGTTGGCCTTCGATGGTGTCAGCGTCCACAGCTTCGACCTTGAGAACTGCGACGTTCTTGTACGTAGGCAGCAACACAGTTGTGTTGTAATCGTGCTTCAAAAACTTGGGTGTACAGTCGTTGACGTCGATGACGCTGATCTTCACCTTGGCAGTCGTTTCAGAAGACAGTTTTGGCTTTCCCAAATCTGAGACTTTCACATGGAATGTGAACTCCGGGATCTTCTCGTGGTCCAACATCATGACCGTTCGGATGGCGCCAGTGCTAGAGTCTATGTGGAAGAACTTCCGCGGCAGATCCTCGACGATGTCGTAATTTAGCAATGCGTTCAACTCGGAATCGGCATCAGCCGCTCTGATAACCAGTGGGGAGCTGGCGTTGGTAAGCACCAGCGAACCGATGACAGCGCTTTCACTAATTTGGCCGTTGTAAATTGCCTGGAGGAACTTCGGAGCGTTGTCGTTCCTGTCTAAGATGTGGACGATCACGTTGCTGACGGCAGTGCTGCTAGCCATGTTCGTTGCTGAGATGGTTAGGTTGTAGAATTTGGTCTTCTCGTAATCTACACGATTCTTGGTGGTCACGACTCCTGTACTGGGATTCACGAAGAAGGTGTCATCCACGTTTCCACTGACTATCTCGAACTGTAGCGAAGACGTACTCCTGGCCTCCACGTGGATCACGTACGTCCCAACTGGTTGGTTCTCATAGATCTCCGCAGCAAACTCGCGTTTGACGAATCTAGGTGGCGCGTTGTCTGCCATGGTGACCATCACGTGGACTGGCACAGTGTTGGTCAACGCTGGAGATCCATGATCCGACGCTTTGACCAAGAGGATGTACTCCGACGAAATCGCCAGGTCTAAGTCCCTAGCAACCCTGATGAGACCCTGGTCAGGTTCAATGTTGAAGACGTTGCCTACATTTCCTGAGGTGATAGCATAGGTGATCCTGGCGTTTTCGCCACGGTCTTGGTCGATGGCGAAGATCTGGACCACTGCTGTTCCAACGGGCGAGGTCTCGTACACTTTACCCTGGATGATTTCGCTGGTGAATTCTGGAGCATGGTCATTGTGATCATGGACAGTGATTATGACTCGGGCGTAGTTTCGCTTGGCTGGGGTGCCTTGATCTTTAACCATCACGGTGAGGATGTGCTCTTCAGTGGTCTCTCTATCTAGAGCTTCGTTCAGAGTAATAACACCTGTGACGGAGTCCACGTGGAAGATCTCCAAGGAGGCTTGGTTTTGGGCAGTGTGGAGGCTGTAGAAAACCTTCTTGTCCTCATCGTCGTCTGTGGCGTGCAGCTGTAAGATGGCTTCACCCTTCTCGACGTTCTCGGAGATCTCCACGTGGTAGGATGAATCGGTGAACTCTGGACGGTGGTCGTTGATGTCGATGACTGATATATAGAGATTCGTCTTGGCTTCGTTGGTCCCATCACTGACGCTGATTGTTAGGTTGTAGAAATTCTGGCGTTCCCAATCGAGTTGTTTGGCTAAGAGGACGTTGCCTTTGTCGCGACCGATGAAGAATTCATCTCTCTCGTCACCTTCTGTCATGGGAAAGGAATAAGATCGCGTTATAGACAACTTGACTCTAGATTTTAGTTTAAAATCAAGGGCCAGGAGACAATGAAGGGCTCTAGGACAAAGTTACATCTCACTAGCAAGGAACTGTACCAAGTAGTTCTAACTCGTTTTCCGACTTACCTACAATGTCATACCACAAGGTATCGCCATCACTATCTGTGGCTTGAATAAGTGCCACTAAGAAACCGACTTGGTCGGTTTCCGTGACATCGACCCTCTGGTTCGCGGATTTAATGATCGGCGGATTTTTCGATTCCTTCGGCGATTCGACAACTTGCACTGAAACTCGAGCTTGGTGGCTGCGTTGCGGTTCACCATGATCCGATGCTCGGATCTACCAGGAAAAAACAACAATTAGAGAACAGTCATCGACACGCGCAGCGATGGCCACAATTAGTTGAATTGCGGTGCTTACCAGCATTTCGTATTCCTGTCCTGCCTCGAATTCCCGTTGCGAGTAGATCATGCCCGTGGTAGGGTGGATCTTGAACTTGCCTTTCCCGCGGCCACTTTTAATGCTGTACTGCACTCGGCCATTCTCGCCTACGTCCTTATCATGAGCTAGCACCTGTTACAAATGAGACGAATGGCGTTGTCAATCGTGAAGTGAGACGTCGTTAGCAGCTACGTTGGAATAGTAACGGTTCTTTGGTTAATAGTTGGAGCATTCTCGTGGTTACTTTAGTACCAACGTCTAATTTTGCTGTTACGAGTATGCAAACGTCATTCTGCTAAGGGGGAATGATTTACTTTTGGGACACCCATAGCATCATTTTATAATTGGCTTCAAAGATTCTTAGTCCCATTATTATGGACCACTTTGCGAATAAGTTAGAGGACATTGAAAATGCAAAATTTCTGTCTCATTTTTTAAATTGGTTTCGAATATTCACAGTTCCATTACTGTGGAACAATCATTAGAGCAAGTTAGATTACAAGATGCGAAGTGTCCCAAAAAGTAAGCCTGTCCCAGACAACTTCGTTAAAATACAAATCAAAAATACCTCCATTCTTTCTAAGAATGAGCGTCATGATCGAAATTCGATTGAACCTTCGATCGAGTTCGACAACCAATTGGCACGACAAAGCCGCGGCAAAAAATGACATTCTTATGAAGAATGGGCTCGTGTGATCGAAGCGGTGGGGCTTGCGAGAATGCGTTAATTAACGTGTCTGTTTGTCTGCGGTGGATTTCGTATCGACAGTCGCGGCGCAACAAGAATGCGTGGAGGAATAAGCGAACGAAAAAAAGAGTGCGACGCAAACGAGGCACCCTTATTTAGCATTTCTTATTTCCGTCAGCGCGGTGTCATACATAAACCATGAGATCGACTCGATGCAGTATTTTTGCCCTAACAAAGTGTCCGATGTGAATTTGAAAAAAACATGACGCGCTCTTTAGCATACGATACCTCGTTCAAACAATCCCGTGTCGCGGGTTATTTATGACTCTTAATTTCTTCCCATGCAGATTTCGCACGCCCCAACATTAGGTGTTGGGTCAAGTCGACATCCAGACAATTTCGACCGGACCGTTCGATAATTCAACGAATGCTGGTAAACATCTGTTTCCGAATAAGTGTCCCATAAAAAGTATCCCAAAAATTCCGACAAAACGGTCGACGAAAATCTCACGACAAATTTGCTCGACCTCTAAAAGGTTTTCCTCGCCAAAGCATGCCACGTCGTCGAATTTTCCGGGACATTTGCTCGGACATTTTTGGGACACTCGTCGACGTTTCACCGAGCCAGTTTCGCAGTCAATATTCCGCGCGTACACATTGTTATTGGAGGCTTTCGAGGCGAGAAACGCGCGAGCGAAAGCGCTACGTGTACTAAATTGAAAACTAAAAAGCAGAGGGCGCGAGAGAGGCATTAATTGTGCATGAACGATCGGGTTTAGGAAGCCGAGCAGCGTGTGCAGCGTTGATACGTGAGACAGTTTTGTTGCGGTTATCCAGTACATCGTGCGCTGCCTGGAAATGGTGTGTGGTTGGCACAGTAATTATTAATGACGACAATGGAGCATTCTCAGGCGACAGTGTTCGCGAAAAGGCAGCGCTGAAATATATACACTTATGCATGAGTAAAAAGGACCACTACGGAAGGCTACGGTTCTAGAACACACGTGCCCTCTAAACAATCATTTGGATTATGGGTACGCTTGTAGGATCTGCTTTGTATAGGTGCAACTGTTATTCCGTGAACGGTTTCTCCCATGTTTCGTGTTATTCTGAGTCGTGAGAGTGAAAGGGTGGGTGATATTGAACGAGAATTCGGGTTTGCGATGAAGATTGGTTGGTCGTAAGGTATGGCTTTTGTCCCATCGGAGAAATTTTGGCAGTAATTATTATTCCAAAATGTTAGTCCGGAAGAAGGGTTAGGACGATAATAATTTTAGTATGATTGCTAAATTTATGGTCATCTTATATGAAACATGGAACAGTAATAGGTAATAATTAATGGAATTACCTAAGACAGTTAGTTTGGAACCCAATCATGTGGAGGAGTAATTGTAACTTATTACTTGATTAATGTTATCTATTTTTGAAGTATTAATTATTGAATAATACCTACTATTACCATTCAGTTGGTAATTATCAGCACTATGAAATAGTTATTATTCCTCAATGGTTATAATAACCAATTGAGTGGTAATAATTTCCAATGGAATTGTAATAATTACCAACTGAATGGTAATAATTACAAACTGAATGGTAATAATTACCAATGGAATGGTAATAATTACCAACAGAATGGTAATAATTTCCAACCACATAGTAATAAATACCAACAGAATGGTAATAATTACCAACATAATGGTAATAAATACGAACAAATGGTAATAATTTCTAACCGAATGGTAATAATTACTTTTTAATAGATCTAGAGACCAATTTTTATGGTAATATGAAAATTGGTTACGAGAAAAAAATGGTTGGGAACCAAAATTGACCATCCTCATCGTACATACTACCAATTATGTTTCGAATTGCAGGCTAGCCTTTTAAAATTTGTTTAACCGATTCATTTTCCAATCAACCTACACATTCTCCGAATAATCAGCACCGTCTCGCGGAACAATCCGCAACATTCGACGGCTACTTGTTGTTTTAAGTGCCTCAATTTCCGTGAGTGTGCTCGGCCTTAGATTTTCAACTCGTTCAAAAATAAAACTAGCAAGAGCCATTTGCCGAGTGGCTCTAGGTGCGCCGCGCTCGAACTTCTTACTGTAATAACAATCGCAAAGTAATACGTCCCCTCGAAGGGAAAAAGTGGCCGAACAAAAGTCGCGCAGTTGAGTAAAAAGAAATGTCGAAATCGCCGAAGCGGCGCAAAACAATATCCCGCCGCAAAACTGTCGTAACGATTCCCGTCGAGCCCGAACGGAATCGCGGATTCCGGGCCGGCTAACCCGGAGTGACGGGCTCATTCACGCCGGATTGCGTACACTCTGAAAATTGGTACGGGGAAATTCCCCCGAATCCACCCTAGTGAAAAACCAGGTTTAGATAGTCTTATGACCAAATTCCGATCAAAACCTGATCATAAAATATCAAACTCAGAGTGTTTTTTCACCCGGGCAGTGGAATTGAGTTGCCATTGAAATCAGAGAAATTTTTCGTAGCGCTACGAACTAATTTTTTTTATTTGAACTTAGAAACATTACGTTTTTGGTGAACGTATTAATAAATGAAAAAAAGTAATAACAAATCATTTGTAGACAATATTATAATTTTTTGTACGACTTTATTATTATATATTTAAATATTAAATTTCACGAAATTTTACGTGTAATTTGGCGGAAATTTTCATATTGAAACGAAAAATCCCGTGGTGAAGTATTCAGTTTATTTTTATTTTTCTTTCGAGAAGGTAAACCCGGGGATGCGTGCGGGTGTGTATCTGTGTGTACGAACGTGTGCGTGTGTCATGTGCTTGAAGTCTTACCCTGAAAAAATGATCTCCTGAAAGGGTGTCGGGGCTAAAAGTCTCCCAAGTCCCATTCTCGAGTAACATATCGATCGAGAGGTCGTACTCCCGCGAACGGTTCCTCGATTTCTGCCGAGAAGCAGAGAGAGAGAGAAAAAGGATGTAGCTTTTCTTCTTAAACGCAACGTTCGCTGGCTTGTTATGGGTCAGTCGGTTGCGCGCTTTACGGCCGAACTTTCGACGCCTTTCGATCGGGCGTTAGGGTGCGATTACTTATGACGTGCTGCCGGGGTAATGTACACAGAGAACCAGGGGTACAAGCGGATTTTTTCCAGTAGTTTTTCTCTATTTTTGATACCTCTTCTTAGGTAGCTACTTCCGGTTGGAACAGGGGATTTAGCTATACAGTATGTACAGGGATGGAGTGGCTGATGGCTACGTTGGATAGTAAGCACGTTGTGAACAATTTTTTATTAGAGGGAATTCACAAGAAGAGGATTACAATTCTCAATTCACAATCTGGACGATGGGAATGGATAGTTGGAAATGCAAATTCTGACTATCCGCCTTCTATTCCAAGATTGAAGTTGGTGATATTTATGGAACTCAACTGGAAGGTCCAGATTGTATGATGTGTCAAATTTATGATATTGCTAAATTCCTCAAGTTTTACATTTCCTTACTTGACATCTTGGAAAAGAAACAGGTAGAATAGAGCTGATTTCTAGAATTCTCTCTTCTTCATTGCCCAGCTTGTTAATCTGGGAATTTACAATCTTATTCTTTGAATTCACTTTGAACAATTTTTTATTAAAGTGAATTCAGGAGAATAGGATCGTACAATTCTCAATTCACAATCTGGAAGAAGGGAATGGATAGCTAGAAATGCAAATTCTGCCTCTCCGCCTTCTATTCCAAGATTGAAGTTGGTGATATTTGTGAAACTCAACTGGAAGGTCCAGATTCCATTGTATGATGTGTCAAATTTATGATATTGTAGAATTCCTCAAGTTTTACATTTCCTTTTTTGACATCTTGGAATAGAAACAGATAGAATAGGTCTGATTTCTAGAATTCTCTCTTCTTCATTGCCCAGCTTGTTAATCCAGGCATTTACAATCCTATTCTTTTGTATTCACTTTAATCAAAAATTTTTTTACTTAGCAGTATGCTCGGATCCATCACCGCCGAGAAAACGATTAATCGCGAGCAATCTTTTTCGACAGCCGTTTTCTCGGCGCGAATTTAAATCCGCGAAGGTCACGGTTGGAACGTCAAAATCAGTCTGGAATGGGATTTCGAGATGCAAGCAAGGGGATTCGCTCTTTCGGCGAAGAGAAACAGAGAGACGGGGTTAAATATTGTTAGTGTGAGATCCTCGTTTTGCTGGCCGGCGTCGCGGGGTTAATTACGCGGATCGCAGACTTCGAGGGTCGCGATTGTGAGATGTTGATGAGGGACTCACCTGGAAGAGTGGCTTCTCGTGGTAGCTCAAGGCCGGAATTTGAACGATGTAGAACTTCTGCTCGAATTCGGGGCCATGATCGTTAACGTCGTCCACGCTGACGACGACGCGAGTCGTTGAGGAGAGGGACGGTTTACCATCGTCACGGACGGTTACCTGAAAGTTGAAATTTGAGGTTAGATTTCGAACGGTTATATTTGGGACTGGTATGTCCCGAAAGGTTGCTGAAAAAGGAAAGTCTTGATTGGTGAAGGTAAAAAAGTTGATGGTGAGGAGAGTTTCTGAAATAGCAGGATCTCAATCTCGAATGGAATTGCTTTTGATGAAAGGTATGGTTAATAATGTTTTCAATTGGAAGGCATAGACATATTTTTTTGGTTGAAGTTAATTGCATTGGAATGTATGTGATTTACGCTGTCTCAAAATATGGGATAGATTATTGACCAAGTATCCTAAGAAAATGGAAAAAAGATACGCATGAAGCAATGACCATATCGAATGGAATTGCTTTTAGTGGAATGTAAATGATAAATAGGGATTCAAATATGGGACCAATTATGGTGTCCCATAAATTCAATAAAGAGCCATATTTAATAAGTGTCCCAAATTATGGGATGTGTTATGGATCAAGTGTTCCAAACTTGGTAAAGTGCCCCATGTCTAAAGTTAAAAAATTTGTGATTCTCATATTATTTTACTATTCTCTTTTCGCTTCTTTTAAGTAAATTCACCTATGCCTCCATCGAGCAATCTGTTTTATTTTCAGACTTCAAAACCATTTAAAAGTGTCCCAAAATTGTCTCATATTTAAAGTGAAACACATTAACAACTCTCATCATTCTTATCGTTCTATTACATCTTCATTCATGAATTCACCTATTCCCCCAAGGAAATAGGGGGAATCTAAACACTCAAACGAATAACGCTTGAGACTGTCCCAAAACTGTTCCATTCTAAAGTGTTACATATTAAAATCTCTCATCATTTTTATCGTCCTATTTCATCTTGTTTCATGAATTCACCTACTCCTCCAGGGAGAACCACTAAACTCTCAAACAAAAAACGTTGTAAAGTGTTCCAAAACTGTCCCATATCTAAAGTGGAACATATTAACAACTATAATCACATTTATCATCCAATTTTATTTTCTTTAATGAATTCACCTAATGCCCCAAGGAAAACTCCGCCTAAACTCTCAATCGAAAAACTCTTTAAAGTGTTCCAAAACTGTCCCATATCTAACCTGTAACATATTAACAAGTTTCATCATTCCTATCGTCCCATTTCATCTCTTTCATTAAATTCATCTATTCCCCCAAGGAAAACTCCACCTAAACTCTCAAACCAAAAACTCTTTAAACTGTTCCAAAACTGTCCCATGATCCATTTCTAAAGATCGACACATTAACAATTCTCATTAACCTTATCCTTCTCCCCAACCTCCCTCAAATGAATTCAACCCTCGAACACTCAACTCCATCCCTCAACCGAAAACCCCTTAAAACTGTCCCAAAAGCTAAATCACCCGCCGACCGCCTCCCTTTCATTAAATTCCCCGCCGTGGGTCGTTCGGCTGTCCCAATAAAACATCTTAATGAATCGCGCCATAAATCGTGATTTATGCAGCCGGCGCGATACACTTCGGGCGAGTTCGCGATATTACTCAAACGACCCGGACTCGCCTTACGTTTTGCCGCGGCGGGTTTAACGCGCGAGGTGACGTCCCGGTCTTGGGCGACACGTGTACTATATTAGGGCTACAAAACGCCGCTTCCCGGACGTGCGGCCCAAGGCCATGTGTTACACGGGACGCTTCGGTGCTTTGTATCCTCGGAAACTCAATGCGGAAAACATATTACTCCGCGTTCAGCGCGACGCGGCTGCGGTTTCCATCGCTCTCGCAACTGATTTCAACTCGGCCATCGTCTCTGCTGATCAGGGGCGGATTTAAGGAGGGGCACCAGGAGCTTCCCAATTATATATTTTTTAGTAATAAAATTATGTTTTTTAACTGTTTTTTAATTAATTAATTATTTTTATTAACTCATTTATTAATTTATTAAAATGTGTTTTTTGGATAATTTTTACAATATTAATTGGCAGTAGTGAAACTTCGAGTAATTCTTTGTCAAAAAATTTTGAAAGGAGTGAAGATCGCTTTCAACAGTGTTAGAAAGAATATTTTAGGAACTAAATAGTTCTTAACCTAAAATCGAAACAAAAAAGGAGTTTATAAAAAATACATTTTTTTCGGTGAAAATTTTTATTTTTTCACATACATTTTGATTCTGAGCCTAAATATTAATACAAATAATGGATTATGCGATTTTAAGTTTGACCCCGGGCGACGATTTTGTACCATCCGCCCCTGCTATTGACCATAATAAAGCAGCGCGAGTTTAACCGCGCCGTCGCCCGCGCCGCCATAATTTCCAACTTTAAATGAGACGAAAGACAATGGCCGGGATTTTGATTTCGCTAGTCAAATTCCGGCTCGGTCGTTAGCTCGTGAAATGACTCCCGAACGACTGAGTTCCGAACTTCGAGTCAAGGCAAACGCCGGGCAAGAAAATTGACGCTCTCGGGTAATTTTTGGGCCGAACTTTCGCAGTGAATTCGCGACGGACTGTTTTCCGTTTTTCCTGCCTTTGCGCGGGAATATGGAAAGGGGGAGGGGGAGAGGGAAAATTTACTGCGACTTCCGATGTCACGGTAAATTTGCGTGTTTCTAAAAGGATAAGTTTGTGAAAAAGAGCAAATCTTCGTGAAATGTCGCGTCTTTGATTTTTCGGAACGTCGCTACTTACGGAAACGTTCTGGAACGAAGTGGCTTTGATATCAAGTTTTAATGTAAACAAACTGTCAGTTATTTGCAACGAGAATACGTCTGAATGTTAGCAGCTTTTGAGAAAATAATATATTTGTAATATTATTACTTTTTTCATCAAAAAGGGCTTTATTTTGTAGTATTTCGAGGACGGAGCTTCCAAACGGTATAAACTACTATAATTTGTAGTAAAATGTGATAAATTTCTAGTAAACGAATTGTTAAGAGTGTCAGTGGTGAGAGGGAAAAATCCCCGGCTATAAAAGGCAAGGTCGCGAGTTCGAAACTCTGTGTGGAAAATATTTATTTTATTATTTTATATTTTTATTATATTTTTTTATGTTATTATATTTTTTATAGAAACGAATTCGTTTTCTGAAGAAAGGAATCCTTATATGGTAACGATTTGTCTTTTTGGATACGAATCGTTTTCATTCGAAAATAATTATTTAAGTAAATCGGTTAATATTGTAATCAACAATCTGGGCGATTTATGGTATTTATGTAACAAAATCATATATTGTATGTTTGATCCGGAATATTATAAGTAGGAAATCGTTATATAATATGATTCGATTCATTGTTCGATAAACATGCAGAGGAAACATAACATCATTAGCAAGTCGGAAATCAGGGCGTTGTATATTTCCTAATTGTATGTTGAGCAAGAAAAGTGATTTGGCTTTTACACTGAATAGTTTGCGTTATTAATTAATTATCGCCATTTCGGACAATTTCTGCAAATTTATTATGTAATCCAACCTTAATGCAGCAACGTGAAATTATATTATGTTGTAACTGATATGTGCTTTGATTAATACCGAATAATTAAACACGCATTATTATAATTACGCTGTTGCAAATTCTGCAAGGAAATTACCAAACTCGACGGTAAAATTGACATTGTTACCGTTTAATATCTATCGTATTTTGCTACTGTACGCTGATGAGCGAAACTGATTCGCACCTTTCATGATTATAATGGTTGTTACTGATTGGAAATATTCTTGTAATAAGTGGATTTTATTCTCAAGAGTACATAAAATAAATAGAAATACGTTCAGAATTAGTTACAAATTAAACCAAAAAAATTGTTATATTTTGATAAACCAGGCCTACATGTCAAATCCCAATATCAAGTGAAAAATCCATTTATAATCAGAATATTCGTCATTTTACGGTAAACTGTTTTCAGAGTTAATTCTTCCACATTCGACATTCATTCCCGAGAAGATATTTCGTAAGTTTTTAGCAAGTTAATGTTATAAAATCTTTAGTTTTACGAAAGTTTTTCTAGTCGAGAATAATGTACGGGTTTCTTGCAAGTAGTTTGTGAATTTAACTGTCATTTGTCTAAACAAGAAAAAGTTGTGATTTTCTTACAAGCTTGTGAATTTAACTATCACTTATCTAGACAAGAAAAACTTGCATTTTACTCTCAAGAATATTGCAGGTAGAACTAGAGATTTGATGTAAATGTGTTTATATGAATTAACCACATAATTTCAAAATCTTGAAAATTGTTTAAAATCGTTTAAAATGTTTTTAAATGAAACACAATTTCTCTGTTTTAATTTTTCAAAATTTGTAGAAAATTGGAACAAAACTTTCTTTAAACGTTTTAATTATTCACAGAACAATTTTGTATGCCAGGGAAAAGTCAAGGAATTTTATTTGATCTTCACAACCTCCACCCTAAGTTTAAGGTTTGTGTTACATCAGAGAAGTTAGATATTACATTATCCATGATTTTCTCGCAAACATTTCCCCCCATTCTCCAGCCTGAAAGTACTAAAACATCTAAGTCCCTAACCTTTTCCTACATCCAATTTCTATGCCCACTCTTAAAAATAAACTATTAATAATGACAGTATATTCCGTTCGTTATTTTCCTTTAAATGTCATAAGAATCTTTACAAATAAACAGGAATATCCTTTTGTTTTTAAAAACATTTTTTTTGTTTTTAAATGAAATAATTTACATTTTAAAGGAATCTTGTCACTATTAAAGGAATTCCTTTTAGACATATGTTGATTGGAAAATCCTTTAAATTTTAAACGAATCTGGTAAACTTTAAGGCGATGAAACAGCCAAAAGTTACTAGATTAGTGTCTTTTCAATTTACACAATTCAAATAATTACTTTTACAAAAAACGCATAGCCATTAAATTTGTTCCATTTGGGAGAATCTTTCAAGTGGATATAAAGTATAACAATTCTTTTGATTCGCTCAATTTTTGGAAGTATATTTTTAGGTGGCAAAAAGCATTTTTCTAAAAGTTACGCAATATAACAAAATGATTATAAAACTTGTATACATGTCCACAATCTTCCACGAAAAATTAATCAATTGGCTATCAGATAATTTAAAAACAAAATGTTTTAACATAAAGTAAAAAGACACAAACTTCGTGACTTTAGCATTGATAAATCACCTTAAGGGGAGGTGCAACCCAAATGGCTAAAATCCATCATTTTCATCCGAATGACTTGAAATTTCGATATTTTGTTCATATTAGCCTACATAAAAAGAAACTTGAACAAATCCCCGAAAAAAAATCCCCCCCCCTTTTATTAATTAAAATAGTTAAAAGAAAGGGCATTTTGGCGTAATATTTTGACTACAATTGTCATCCGATTTACTTCAATTTTTGCACCCTTCATCCTCGTTCTATTATCTAGCATTTGTAAAGACGGAATTAAAAATTTTTATTTTCTTTACGAGTTATGCTTTGTGAAGTGATAAAATGCACAAAACTCGCCGATTTTGGCCTATTTTTCGGTATTTTTCATGTTTGCAGTGTTGTAACTTTTGTTTAAACAAATAAATCGAAAATCCTTTAAAAATTCTTCATTATGCTTTGAAGATTATATGTGCCAAGTTTGAAGTTGGCTGAAAATTGGCTGAGAAAAATTACGCCGAGTGCGAGAAAACTAGAAAAAAAGTTTTCGAGCTAATCGCATTTAAAGTTTGGAAATGCTATATTTTACGCTGTGCATTCCCCCATCAAAATGTTAAAAAACGTAATTTGTAATGCAGATATGCAAATTTTGGTTTCATTATGCAATAGTGAAGGGTTAAACGCATATAAAACCGCAATAAAATGTATTTTCCATTTGTTTCGATTTTTAATGATTTTTGGGTTGCACCTCCCCTTAATGGAAGTAATCCCAATCAACGCACTTTTCAGAATGAATTCATTGCGAACGAAAAATGAGTTCACTTTGGAATTCCAAAGTGATTCCAAAGTGAATCACTTTGGAGTCATATTGTCCGCAGAATTGACAGCCAATTCTACGGACTAACGTATCTAGTCGTACGATTCTTATCAGCTCCTATGGCCGAGTGGATAGCGCCGCAGATTGCCACCGCGGTGTCTCGGCTTTGAGACTCCGCGATGTCGAGTTGGGAAATTATTATTTTTTTAATTTAATAAAAATAAATTAACGAATTAATTTTTTAATTTATTTTTCATTCATTTCTCGTTCATTTTTCATTCATTTTTCGTTCATATTTCATTCATATTTCATTCACTTTTCGTTCACTTTTCGTTCACTTTTCATTCATTTTTCATTCATATTACGTTCCCTGATAACCAGCATTTATGTAAACGATTTACATAAAGTTTACATAAATGTAATTCCGCAATGGGCTGCATTATTTACATAAATCGTTTACATCGATCAATTTTTTCACTTTTTAACTATAAAATGTACTTATATTATTTGCAATAGCATGAATTTCATTTAAAATGTTCAATTTTATGCCATTATTAACATAAAATACATCTTTAAACCAAATAGGGATATATTTAAAATGATTCAAATTCACTAATATCATTTAACATCAACTCTCTCGAACGTTAACGATTGCCACTCACATTCGGGAATCAGAATGAGAAACCGAATCGCACCGGTTGCCGTTATTCAGATGATACTATTTCAATATTTGAACATCTGGGCGTACCCGTAGAACTGACTTATGACAATTTTCGAAGCAAACGCTCCTTTCATACCGTCTTTCGTTCATTCGTTTAACATTATTTATTTTGTTCCTCTCAATTGGTCGCCAAAGAGGTGCGATGTGTATCCACTCGTTTGGCATTCAAAATTCCGAATTTGAAAGAAGAAAGCATATAATTAGCCTTGATAGCGCGCGCAGAGTCGTGCTCGAATAATTAGAAGGATATTGATACAACACTTGTACAATTTTAAAAATAAACGCCAGCTCATGAATAATTCAGCAATCTTCGGCTGCCGATTATTTTCCTCCGATAATATATTTATAATATTCACTGACAAAATCATTGAATTTAAATTTCTGTTTACAGAAATGTAAATATTGAGAGTTTGAATGTTATACTTAATAAGGAGTGTCAATATGACATTATTCTACGACGAATGTGTTAAACGCGAACTTCAAATTTCAGCGCCACGTATCCAGGCAAAAATGAATATATATGGCGCATATATGTCGCATATATGGTTGCATATATATAGCATATATGTTACATATATGGTTGCATATATGTTACATATATGGTTGCATATATGGTTACACATATGTCGCATTTATGTCGTATATATGTTTGCATATATATTTTCATATATGCATCATATATGTTACATCTATGCAACATATAAATTATATATATGCAACATATATTTTCATATATGCAACATATATGTTAACATTTATAGCAACCCCGTACATATATGCAGCATATATGTAATTTATATGTTGCATAGATGTAACATATATTTTCATATATGCAGCATATATGTTACATCTATGCAACATATAAATTACATATATGCAACATATATGCAACATATATGTTAACATTTATAGCAACCCCGTACATATATGCAGCATATATGTTTGCATATATGCGACATATATGTACATATATGTCTGCCATATATGGCGCATATATAATTTTTACCTGAGCACCGTCGAATTCGACTCTTGAAGCCTGTTTCAACGTTGCACTTGTTCCGCACTCTAATACCGTAAATATTTTCTCGGTGACGTGAAAGAGGACATTTTGATTTCCGCTGGGCAGTGAAAGGATTACCAGCGGGGAATCTGTCGTAGCGTTTAATTGTCTAAAAAGTGCATTGAAACGGTTTTGCAGGTAGTACACACAGGTCGCGTCGCGCAGCTGGAGACAAGATTATGCCCCAAAGAAATCGTAACTCGAGTCGCGTCCACTCGACGGCGTCGCTCGAAATTTCGCCCGAAATGCCAATTGATTTGGCCGAATCGGGCAGTCGGCGTGCCTTGACCCAATTGGCCACATGACGGCGTCGAAACTACACGCGACCCGCTTGGAAACTGCAATTGCCGCAATTTTTAGACCGCACGATTTTTCGACAATAAAGTTAGACGCGTTTTACTTGACCAACTTCGACATCTGTCGCTTAGCGACTGAAAAAAAATTACTGTGTTCTTCGTGCCGCAGACGCACATTGGAAGACTCATTTTTTCCGGAACCCGAAGTCGCCTAATCGAAATCCAGTTACAAACTACTCATTACAATGTAACTACCGATAATTTCGTAGCTACTGATACCGGTTGTGACGACCTGACTATTTTTTCGTTGTAAATATAGTCCCCAAACATTGATCAGCATTGAAAAATGGAGATGTCTACTTTGGACAATCACCTGCCTACCCAGCAAAAAATTTGGAATAGAAATGAATAGAAAAGAATTTGATTTGTAGCCAAATTCGGCACTCATTAGAATTAAATGGAATTCGTTTTTCGTTTTTGAATGTTAGAAATAGTTTAATCAATTCCAGTTGGGGAATTCAAAGTTAACTTTTTCAAAATGTCA
>JABFPB010001570.1:0-24457 GCA_022817645.1 Ceratoteleas bidentatus | reverse complement strand
GAAGTGGAACGGCTCAGCCGCGAGACAGGCCGGGCCGCTGATTGGTGAGGGGCTCTGGCCTGAGTTCGCGGCTAGGGTCGGGAAACTTGGTAGAAAGCAGCTGAGGAGTGTCATAGGGCTCCTTACAGGGCACTGTAGAAATAACAGAGTGCCCTGCACTGACGTAAGCCAGATGCAGGGCTCTGGGTACAGCATGCCCCAACTCGGGGACATGCGCCAAATGAGCATTACAGGTCTAGCCACCCTGGCAGAGTGGCTGGACTTGTGATTGAGTAAACGTGAGACGGGAGGCAGTAAGCTTCCTGATCGCGGCGATGGGGGGGGGGGGGGAATGAGTATAATGGACGAAGTCTAAGTGCTCAGGGGCCTCCCTAGAGGCTCCTTCCCCCCCTGAAATGAAATGTATGTATGTATGTAATACATTCAGAAACCCCACTTTTGGCGCAAAATAGCTTAAAACGTGTTCTTCCCATTCGACCCGCTCTTAACTGTATTAAATTACATTTAACCCGGTTTCATCGCGCGTTCGTTCATTAAACCCGAAGTGTCGGAGCGCGTTTTTCCCAGTTGCATTGTCCATCGTTTTCGATATGCAAAAATACGGCAAATGGTGTATGTACAGAAATAACGTTCATTGTATGCCTTGTGTCTAAAGTCAATACAGTATGTTTCTCGTCCTCCCTCCGGTATTTGTGCGCTTTTTTCTATGCCCCTCGCATTGTTCACGCATAGTCGGGCATTTGTTTGGGTGCAATTATTTGACCGATTTGGCACGCGGCACGCCGATTGATTGTCCCGGAAGTAAAAAAACCGCGAAAGATTCACGCGACCGACTGCTTACAATTATTTCACGGGGCCTGAATGAGCGTCGTTTTGTCGACTTTTTTTGTCGACAAAAAAGCGCCGAAACGCTGCGCATTACTTACAAAATTATGGCGAGCGCGCGGACCACAATGGCCCAGCAATTGTGACCACAGTTATACAAATTGTAACCGCAATTAGAGTAAATTCAAACACGCCGCTGTTACAAGGGCCACAACACGTCGTTCGCTGCGAACTTACACGATGATTGCAGTTTTATCGACGGGATTGTTGTTACACGGTTTATGGACGAGGTTTTGCATTACGAACACGAAGTCGAGTGGAGAGAAGAGTTACAAATCGTAATTAAAAAATTAGTTATTTTATTTACACTGAGAGAAATATACCAGTAAAAATTACTGTTTCAGCAGTGACGCTGAGATACTAACGAATGTTTTAAATATATTTTTTCATTGTCGTTAGTATCCCAGCGTCACTGTTTTAACAGTAATTTTTACTGATCTGTTTCTCTCAGTGTATGCGATTAAATAGACTTAATCAATTTATATTTTACAACAAATATTTGGAATCAGAAATAGCTGTTAATGAAATTAAATGTATAATATTCTATATTCGCATTTATAGGTTAAATATAAATGAATGTTCATTCATGGAAAATGTTTTTTGCAGGATTTTAAATGTATGCAGAGCGTAAGAATTAATAGACCTGTTAAATTTATTCAATCTTTGTGAATGAATGATTCAATAACAATCAATATTATTTAATTGAATGGGATATATAGTGTGGTTGAACAAGAAGTTATGTATAAATGTTAGGTATATATTTACAGCAGATATCGATTTTTTCCTGTCCCTCGTTGAAATAGTTTATACTGTTCGGACTGTAGACCAGGGAATTGACATATATTTTATTTGTAAAATGCAAAAATAAACGGACTAAACACTCTTTCAAACAATATTATTTGTAAAATATTAATAAGGCATTTTGCAATAAGCTGATCAATTAAAGTAGACTTTATTTTCTTTCTTCTATTTTTTTCGAGTTTTTATGTTTTTTGAGAATTTAGTTAAATTAATGTTGTAATATAAAACTGGGTCAAAGTTTTTTCACTCTTTCCATTTTTACAATGTTCCAATTAGCATGTATATCCATCACATTTTCAATGTATTGACAAGCACAAAGACTTGCTAAAACTCACTTTTTCATGAAGCCACGCAATTAAAATGGTGAAAGTTTCAAAGTATGGCCGCAATTACGAGGCGTAATAACTTAAAACGGCGATTCCGACAAAGAGTATTGCGAGCGATTCGACTAATCGTTCGTTCAAATAGATCAGCCTTTAACCCACAAATACGTCAAAAAATGTACGGCGCCGGCCTTTTAATGGTAGCCTTACACGAAAACCGATATGATTTCGGCAATTTCGCGGCGCCGTTGGAAGTAAAGCAATCAACACCTCGTGCCAAGTTTGTTTTGGAAAAATTAATCGCTAATTTTAATTGGTAATTTATTTCCGCGAAAAAGGCAATTTGCCGGCTAATTGATCAACGCACCTACAAACCGTAACTCGAGTTACGAAGAATGACCGCGAAAATTGCGAGTTTAAAACGTATCTGCCGCAGAACAGTGCCTCGAAAAAAGCATAGATTTAATTACAAAGAATTCGTATCGTCGGATCGACTTTCGAATGTTTCGTTTCTTAAAGAAAAAAATTATCCAAAAGTGTGTAAAAGTTGAAAATATTCGACAGGACTAGTTTAATTCTACCTAGTGGGACATTTCCAGATTACCAAAAAACGGTTGAATGAAGAGTTTGTTTAAATCTAATAAATATATTTGAAAATTATGTTTATCGTTAAAAAGTAGTTACGAAAAATTAATAAAAAAATTGTTTTATTATTTTTTATTTACAATATGGAAGTGTTGTAAACCACTACGGAAAGTGTTATAGGCCAGTACCAAAAATGTTGTAAACCAGTACCGAAAATATTGTAATCCAGTACTGATACCAAATATTGAAATTACAGTTAACTTTTATCTATATTCATCCGACCTCGCGGATTTTGTCGAGTGGCACTCGAAATGCGGGGATGGAGCGGGGAGGGGGGGGGTATCTTTCGGTCAAAGCGGTAGTTCCAATCGACGCGCCGTTTATTTTTGTTGCACTTATCATCTTGAAAAACAGGCGCGCTCCGTTTTTTCGCGCGAGATTTCACTGTCGGCGAAAAATGCATCGACCGACACTTTGATTCCATGTTTTTGTTCCATCTCGTCCGACCGAACGCGACGTGTTCCACTTGCGCGAAGAAAAAGCGCCGTCGCTTAATTCAAGTATTAATAAGTTGAAAGGGCCACCAAAGGAAAAACCACAGGACACTTTTTATTTTCACTTTTCGTGTGGTTTTCAATCACGTTCTTTTCGTTTAATGAGTTTGCGCGTTGTTTTGATTTATTTTCTGATTTTCGCAAAAGAAAAACTCGCGTAAAGTCGGACGAAAACAAAATTTCGCGCGCAGTTTTGGTTCGAAAAACTGCACCACGAATTTACAACAAACTCGCGCGCGCTGTAAACGAAAGGTATCGGGTGGAAGTTTGACGTTGCCGCGGTGAAATGTATCGAGGAATATCGATTTCGATTGATTACAAGGGATATGGTAGATGGATTGATTGAACTTCTTTTTGCACGGCGGATAACTTTAATTTAGTTGTTGTTTGCATGTTTAATTATTTCGTTGCGCGACGGGGTTGGTGTAATGAGATTCTTGGACTAGAGGGCTGTTTAAGCGAAGTTAGTTAGTGATTATATTTAGCATTTAATAAATGTGACTCCGCATTAACTGAGTCACGTGTCTTTCAAAAACACCGTTACCGCCAACCCGATTTCGATGTGGATGTTTCCGTAATGACGGAAATGTATTTTTAATTTTTTAGGTTAAAACTTGAAGTGTCTTTACTACAAAATTTCGTCCACGAAATGTTATGAAAATACTGGCCAAATTGCCTTTGAAACTCGATTATGTATATTCTTTATCATGCAATTTGGTATGCTTTAGATATAACGTCTTACTTAATTTATCTTTTCTATACTGTAAAAAGAAAGAGTCGAACTACAGTGCTCTTTTCAGTATACATTCCTGAATATTACCATGGCATTAAATGTTAAATGTAAAGTTACACATAAACTGTAAAATGATTAAATCTCGGCGGTAAATTTAAATATGTTCAAGTGATTTTAAAAGTTGAAAAATCTGAAGGGGAATTTCATAACTTTTTTCCAATGGTTCTACTGTATATTTTTTAAAACAATTCTCCAGACTGTTATTCGACTACGATAATACATCGATATTCACACGTAATACCAAAAAGTGAACTGAACGGATGGATCAAATCCAGCAATAGTCAAGACAAGCTTTCGCTGTTCGCGTATTACAGCTTTGCGCTGCGAACGTGGCATTCTATATAGGAATTTGAGTCCTTGCCTTTCAATCCTCTCACGCGCTAGCATCTAAACTATGCGACGATGATGAAAATTGTTAGGTATAAGCAGGTACTACGATGAGGAAAAAATTAAGATTCGATTAAACGGAGATGCAGCTCAATCAAAGCAAATATGCTTTGGATACTCTAATTATTAAATTTCAAGCATTATTGCGCTGCTCGGGTTAGAACACAGTTACAACATAATAATGGACCTCTTGGTTAATTTGTTTGCAAACGAATTTCAAATGCGCCGAACGAAAATGTAAAACGCTGCGATGGAGCAAGCTGCTCTTGTTAATTCAGCAATTAACTTTTGTGTCGTTTCAACTTTTACTAAACACTTTTATAAAATTTTGACACGCGAAACCTTTCTTCACTTGACTGTGAGTCTGAAACAATTGTTACATTGTAGAAAAATGTTTGGACGAATGAGAAAGAATGTACAAGATAAACACCGAACTGGGAAAGTAAATTTTTCTACCGCAATTGTTAACCAAAAAGGGGGAATTAAATCGGGTTTCTTACATTATGGCGTAGGTTCTTCACATGTTAGAAAGATACAGAAAGAGTTTTGCGTCGGTCAATTTCATACTGCAACTTTATATACATAAGATAAGATATTTAGATTAATTACAAAATCAACTTTATTTGACAAACCCGAGTTATAGCAAGTTAAACAATTAAATCTGATCTTATAGTATTTAGTACTGTATCCAATGTACATTCCATATTGAATTTTTCCCCGTGTTGTCCGGTCATCGTTGGTCCGACAATATAATTTAATTGACCTCCGATGGCCGCTCATTAGCGAAGTGAAATTAAAGTTGCATCGGCACGAAGATACTCGGGGCAGAAGAAGTTTGAAGGATAATAATGCACATTTCCAGTGTTACGGTCGTCTACTTACGTAGCGTGTTTGTTGTTTGTTTGTTTCGCTCGTATCGCAATTTTACATTTTGTTAGACGCTGTTCAACTACTTTCGTGAAATCAACCTCGCGCATTTCGCCCGCGCGCAGTACTACGGGATGTTATACTTGAGGAACACGAATAAAGAAGCGTATCCGGCGCGTACCGTCGGTCATTAAAATTATATTTAACGTTGCTTTGCGCGAGCTACTTTTTCGTCGCGTTCTTTTTGCGCGCACCTCTGACCGTCTCAGAATTGATGTTTGCTAGTGTTTAAATTACTGAACGTACACGCGAAATCGCGTCAAATAAATTCGTAAAGACGTTCGCGATTGCGGAATTTTGTAATGCGACTGGCGAAGTCCAGAGGACGACTACAAAGGTAGTTTGCGTTTGCAGACATTTCGGATAGGGGTACCTAAAAAAAGTTTAGAGTAATATAACCTGAAAAGCTGCAATTGTCTAAGATTTGAGAAATTTTTGTAATATTATTGTTCAAAGCAATTCATGTTTTTTATTGTTATTAATTTAAAATTATAAACAAAATTTAACATAATCTGCCTAGTCGAACATTCCAATGCCTGTTTAGTAACTGGGTAGCTCAAACTGGATAAGTTTTATTCGTCTCAGGCTTTGCAGTAACTGGATATGAAACAAGCTGAAACTATTCACGAAACATATTTAGCAAAACTATCCAGTATTTACACAGTTACTAGACAGTTCAAACTAGACAAGTTGAACTAGTCACAGCTTTTCTAGTGCTTTGCCAAAACTGGTCACATTTTTACTTCCGACCTTTCGCCCCCCATTTTTATTTCTGCGAGACAGAAAACTCCGCTCGGGACGGTACAGTTACACGTCACTCAAATTAATAACATTATACGCGGATTTCCTTGCAAGCAAAGTGTCGTTCATAAAAAGTCAATTAAAAAGATTAGCTCGCTTCTTAAGAGACCCGGGCTCGTTAATTAAAATTTTAATTTCGAATCGCGGCGGCTTAAGCAATGTCCGACGCCCCCCCACTCCCCCTCCAGCCACTTCGGCCCGATTAAACCCGCGGATTTTCGAAATTAATATCTCATCGAATATTATCGTCGCGTAATTAAATTATTTTGCCTCGTTTTTTCGTCGATTTCGTTTGCAGCATTGGCCGATGTATTAGCTCGCTCCTTTTTTCCACGTCTGAATGCAGCGCGGATCACTTAGGCGAACGATTTTCCTTCAAGCTCCTTCTTATTTCCAACGATGAGGCGGCCAGAAGACGCGATAATAGCCGTTGATGCATTTCGACGAAACAACCGCGCGAAATGGACGGAAAAATATCCGCGGGGCTGCCGCGACGTGCGTTTTTCGACGTAATTATCAATTGCAAGTTATTCGCGCTGTCGTTCGAATTAATTAAGCGTGGCGCATTTTATTGTTTGATGGGCGAAATTAAATTTCACCGTAGCGAAAACAGCGCAATGCTTTTCTAGCGGCGAAGTGCCTCATAAACGATCCGAGTTAGCTGATAAAAACGAACCGATGCTCGCCGATAAGTAATGGCAAAGTTTAATTTGCGAAATCCGCGATTCTGGCGTTGAAAATGAAATCACTTTGGCCATTGGCATAAAAGGTTCGATAGACGGTCGATCAACCGTTGCAAGAAAAATTATCTAAAACTTATCTAAATGATATATTTTTTATCAGGTTTAGATAGTTTTGTACTTTCGTTTACTGACTCGAATTAATAAAAAAATTTCAGAAAGGCAAAACGGTGAAAATATTTTGTCAAATATTTACAAATAGATGATCATCCCAAATACGAGTTTTTGACCAAATTTGGAATCCAAATTTTGGATCATTTTTGGTTATTCACTGATCGTGATGAGATTAAATCGCCTGATCATTAAATTTCGATTTGATCAATTCATCATCAAAACTTGGTCGAAATTGTTTACTGGGTTATTTGTCAGTGCCATTTCGAGAAGAAAACGGTAGTAACGCGATTATATGAAAACTTGAAATTAAAGACCCAAGGAGGTTTATAAATTGCGCAGAAGTGGCGAAGAATTCGGTATAGCTTCGCGTCGTGTAATCCGAAGGTGGAAACTGCGGATTATATGAGATCCTGATATTCACAAGTCGCTAGTTATGCACGTTATTTAAATTACTACATTTTCCGGTTTTATCCATCGAACTACGACAGTTCGCGACGCGATTAGGTGATAGTTAATTTCATTAGACACAATAAATTTAATATAGGCGAAATTTTCAAAAATATTTCTTTCCTACTGTGATCAGTTATGACAATTTGTCGAAAAATGCATACGCGTTGATATAATTTAGTTCATTATCCCGAAATGTTTAGTTTTACGTGCCCTACGGGACTTAATACCGATACTCGGTCGAAGTCAGCGAAACCTTGCAACATTGAAACTGTATTTTACACTTTGCGAAATTCCAAGGGAAGGGATTTCATGGGAGATTTGCAAAAGTTGAAATCAAGAAAGTCGTAAGCGGAATGGATCGGCGAAACGAGTCGAACGATATTTGAGGCAAATGCTGATTTGTTGAAAACGGGTCGTTGAGTTTTAATTATTCATAAAATTATGCGGCGTTTCACGATACGATCAAAATAATTTAAGCGAAACATTAAATCACAAGCGTGCAAGTTAACTAATAACCGGAAAGCATTTCGTACTGAATCAGAAAATAGGATCAAGGAGCTCAGTAAGGGAGCGGCGAAATAACACGCATAGAAATTAGCGTTAAAATAGCGATTTATTTAACAGTAAGCGAATGCGTGTTTTGTGTTACAAAGCGGGAACGTGACCAAGTCGTGGAGCCAACTTCGGCAACAAAATTTTCCCACAAGAGGAAAAGTTACAGCGAGGCTTGTAAGCCGCAGGAATGTCTTATCGACCGATTTACAGTTCGGAATTACCGATCGGACGATTTCTTTTTATTAAAGTCTCCCCGGTGAAAAGTTTGTGTAAAATTAGATAGTATGTGGCACGATATGTCGAGTAAAGTTCTGCAGAAATAGGCTACACGTTGCACTGTAACCCCAAAAGTGTAAAAATTACATATTGCGTAATTCGAAAAGCAGAATAGACATAGTATCGTAATTTTACACAAAACGTGTAAAAATAACCATTTGCTGTGTAATTTTGCATACAAATTGTAAAAATACACATTATTACACTGTAATTTTACACTTTCTTACAACGTGGGTTTACAGTGTGTATATGTTTAAAAGTCCACCTGTGAAATTGGACACTCTTAAAAATAGCATCCGTTTGAATGAAACCAAAATAATATAATTTTTTCTTTTTAAGTTAAAATAGGTAAAATATTTTTACTGCAAAAAGATTGATAATATTTTTTGTGATTTTTTATATTGTTAAAGTTTGCTTTAGTGAACTTTGTGAGAAAAACGAGCAGTTTGATTTAGTTTAATTTATAATATTTTATATCGATGTAATTTAAGTAAAAAGAATTGTTGAATTTACAAATTTACGCAGAAATGGTTACAATTCTTTCTTCATAAGAAACCGCAATAGAAGCGCCATCATTTTCTCAAATGTTGACATTTCTGGTAGCAAAACGTTGACCTGTTGATAAAAGGTCAGACGTTTAACTTCTCGAACCAAGTTTTCTGCTCACGAACACGTTCATTTTCGACCAAATATGAAAACACATTTTTCTTCTCTGTCGCGATTTTCGTTTCTCGGGTTATCGAACCGATGCGAAAAGATGATAACCCGCTATTAACAGACAGGAATTCACCGTTCAGTGGAAATATGTCTTAATGTTGAACTGTGCGACCGAAGCTGAATGAGTTACGACGTCCCGTTGATTTCCAAGTGTTTTTACAATTTCGTAAGTGACGACTGAGTAAACTCGTTCGAACTTTTTACACAATGTTTAAACTTTCCAACTATTCTTCGAGCAGTTCTCTGCCGTGACTGTATAATCAAGTCAAATAGAAGTGCTCAGTTTAGAAATTGCCCTTCGATCGATTCCGAATCGATGTCTTCGCGTGTCGATTTTGCACCTGTTTCTACGAAAATAAAGTACACGGGATCAATACCGAAATTTGCGGTGGAACCGGACAGAAATATGTTAGCATTAGTGTAAAGGAAAATCGCGACCCGCTGGTTTCGTTGCCGAGACATTCCAAAACTCGGAACGATCAAACCGAAAATTTTTTTAACATTTGCCTGCAACTACCCCGATTTCGTTACGCGTTGCATTCAATAAAACAATTAGCTGCAATGCAAAATGCATAAAGATACTGTATCAGTCGGTTATTGGCAATTTCTGTTTGAATGCTATTTGATTCTCTGTGCCTTTACGTCCAAACTCGGATCTGATTATTGATCCGGACGTAAAGACACAAAGGCAATGTACACGTTTTTACATCGTCAAACCGAGTTAATAACCGATAATGATTTTGATTCACTAATTTCGATTCCATAAAGAATGTTACTAACTTTCGAGTCAACCGATCGCATATATATCGCAATTCCTCTGGGGAATACCACCATAACCGTAACACTTAAAAGCTATACGTTTCACGATGTTACCATTCTCAATAAATATTTTGAAACTATTTGTGATACTGAAATATTGACCTTTGCATTTAGCTGTATAAATTGCGAAGCGCGTTAGGCGAGTGGTTTCCATTTCATGAAATTCTATCTCGTATTAATGATAGATAACCTACAGGAGAACGTTTGCACATGAAATCGCTCTTGAAAATGTATTTTAGTTCGTCATTCAAAGACAAAATAGTCTATTCAGAGAGATGATGTTATAAGTTTTCGCGAATTACGATGTGTTAATTTGTATCATTTTCATCCATTTGCATAAAAAATGGATGAAATTTGATTTCCCACTTGGCTATCTTGATGTATTGAAAATTATTATCATAGTTTTTTGAATTTAAAAAGGTGAATTTTTTCTTTTTGGTCTGCAGCATTTTATTTAAAATTATAAAATCGTATTTTGCCTATACACTCAGTGATTGCTCAAAAACATCGAATTTGTAAATATACTTCGAACGTAGTAGTGTGTCCTCAATTAAACAATTCGTGGCTCATAAACATTGTAAAACAGACAGATTTCACCCAAAATGAGTACATTTTCGAGTAACGAGTTAAAACGCACTATTATAATTTGCACTATTCTCTTCTTCATTATACCTTCAATTTGCTCTCTGACGCGAATAAACTAACCCGAAAGATTCAATACTCAAGCAACCGTTTGCTCTAAAAATATGTCAAAATAGTTCAAGAACGTATTTATCTGAAATAACGACAACGTCACTCAAATGTTTGCGCCTTTCGACACATTTCCTCGTCTTAATTAAAGTCGCCACGAAATATTTCGGATAATTTGCCTCATCGGCGATTATCCCTCTTGAATCCAGCGTTCGGAATGGCGCTTTAAGAGCCGGCCTCACTTCTCCGCCGTCAACTTTTATCCGTTAATACCCGCGCAAAACAAACAAACGTCTCGAGCTCGAAACAAGAGACTATCCTGCCGAGGAAACAGTCAATTAACGGTCGAATTTGCGACGGAATATTTCATGCCGCTCGCTGCGACGGATGAAAAGATTGCGCGCAATTTTGTTCGCGCTCGGCGGAGCTCTCGCGAATAATACGTGGTTTACAATTGTTGTTGTCGTTTCGCGTGTAGCGAAATGACCCCTAAGTGCACTGTCATTCCACTTGACAGTCCGTGGTCATGAATAAGTAACTTAGTCGAATCGAAACTTGCATTCGAAAAGTTTCTTTAGAAAGCTTTTAATCAGCGCATGCGGGTCGCCGCTGGTTAGCACATTGTTAGCTCTCAATAAGCGGAACAGCAGCGACTCGTGAATGGGCCGTCTTGGTATATCGGAACAATCTGATACATAAGTGATTGGAGTGGATTTGCTGCGACGAAAAATGTGGCGAAAGATGAAGGAAAATGCACGAAAAAGTCTGTGGGAAATTACGATTCGGTAATTGACTAGGCTGAGAGAAATACTTATTTTCCCATAAATAAAATATTTTTTCATTATTATCGTTTGAAATAAATTGGAAATGAAATTTGTAGGTTTTCTAATTTTAAACAAATATACACTTTATACAATTTTTAAAGAATTTTATATTTTTTTGTAAACTTTCCAACATTTCTACTTAAAAAAAGAGAAGTTCTAACCTAACCTCAAAATCTACAATGTTCCTAATCATATGGTTATCTCCCAATCAAACGTTTGACTAACTATTAAAACTTCCAAATTTCACTTGTTTTCCACTACCTCAACTAATCGGATAGGAACTCTGACACAATTCGACCGACGACTTCTCTCAGCGAACAAAAAATGTACATAACGCCTCTGTTCGAGTTCTTTGCGTCCTTTTATCATCAATACTAGAACGTCAATCCCTAAAGGCGATTGACGTTCGGTTAATTGAAACACAGTTAACTCCAGTTATACGTGTGTGACGAATGCAAATATGAACGGTTACGTTCGGAGGAATGTATGAATAATTACATTTTTCGTAATCCGGTTCTCGGGTTATGTGAAAAACGCTCGATGCGAGAGAAAAAGGAAGGGTTCGGAGTTTTTCGAAAACGAGGTTGTATTTCTGGAAGCTAATATTCATTTGGCTTTTGCAAATTATGATGCGATCCGCGCGATGAGCCTTCCATTACTTTCATCTCCCGAAAATTACAAAGAAACGCGAATTAAGAATTCTCGGTTATCTTCCGAGAATTCTTAAAACTATTTTTTCAAGATTAGAAAATTCTACAAAAAATTAGTATTCAGTATAACAAAATGTCAAAAAAATTGAACTTGAATTATAAGACACATAAAAATGATGTTTAGTTTCTTAATTGTTTTGACATAACAAGTAAATTTCGAGAAAACGCATCTTATATCCTCAGCTTACTGAATAATTTGGTAAATTCTAAGGTTCTTTTTTTCCGTGTACTTGTAGTGCTGTTTTCCTTACCCAGATATGACAAAATACCGAAGTTCTTGCTTATCATTCACATACTGTTTTCTCCGTATGATAAACTGTATATATAAAAAGATATATTTCACATTTATATATTATATATTTTTTCCATTTGGGAATGCGATGTGATTACTAATTCGATCGCAACTTCCTGGCACAAAATATGAACCGTCCAATTACCCGGCGCCAAACGAGCGCGCAATTCGTACAATTAAAATGTTGGAACCACGGTCTAGGAAGGAAAGCGAACGTCGCGACAAAAAATGCAAGTTACGGCGCGCAACTCGGCGACCTTTCGTCTTGGTCAGACATTAGCAAACTTTGTCAAACAGCTTCGATCGACTGCCACTCGAAAAGCTCGACGAAAAAATGTCCCTCGTTATTGCGCTAATTCAGTCGCGGTAAATGTAATTCGTCAATTCGTCGCGGTATCGGAGAACCACTTTTTTGTGTTCTGAATACTCGAGTCAATTATGGAAAAGTTTAAGTTAGGAAACAGTCAGTTTTAGAACACTTATATAAATAATTAAGCGGGATTAAATATATTTGTGCAATTTATTTATGAAAACAAAAAATTTTAACTAAATTATACAAGCATTTATCTGAAACTAAATTAAATGAAAATGAAAAATGTAATTTAAATTCTTATTTGCAAATTAATTTGAATGATTTTTAATTAAAGTAACCGTCACAATGTCAGCGCTGTTGAATGTTTTTGGGGAAACCATTTTGGCGGTGGAACTGTAATTTAATCGTTGTAACTAAATTATTCAGTTGAGGAACGCCAAATGTACACTACTCGGCAGCCAACTTAACGATTCAATCCGATAGAGGAATTATATGAACATCTTAATAATTTTGTTGCGGCGGTAGCTTAATTAACTAAACTTAAATCGAGTTCATTGAACTGAATATGTAACTGTTCTAATTAAATGCTGAACTTTGTGTACTAAAATATTTAGTGTCCTGAGCTGCGTAAGTAAAAATTCTCTAGTATTATATAAGTTACCAGAAACTAAGAGCATTAGCAAATATCCAGACTAAAAATTAAGTTCTTTTATTAAAAGTCGGACAGTCATTTTTCAAAATAGTAAAACTGCTTTGTTTCGTACAAAACTAATTTAAAAACTAATTCACATCTAATTCAGAAGTCATAGCCCAACAAAATGGGACTCGCAAAATTAATTTAAAAACTAATTTAGTTAATGAAACCTATCTTATTTTCTTAGTGCGTATCCGGCCAACTAAACGAAATTTAGATAACTAATTATGTAGAACATTTGTTTTATCATAAGGATGAATATGTATTAATATGTAATATTCCAAAAGTGTTTAAATGCTTCAATATGTTTCAATACTCCATTTTTAACAGATGTACCTATTTTAGATAGACCTTTATACATAAAATAAATATATACGTTTAATATACATATACTGTACATATACTACATATATTTAAAATTGATGTTCTATCGGGGCGAACATGGCAACACTCTTGTCTGAAGTAAATAATGTTTGCCACAGCCATTCCGGCGACAAATACGTAAAACAGCGAGCGACAAAAGCTGGAATCCGGCGGCAAATATAGCGCCGCGGGAATTTATCTGTTTGACATTAAGACGCCGTAAATTAGCGCGCGCTTGATTTTCGCTCGGAAAAGGGGCACGGTGTAAGTTTTGCGAACGCGCATACGTGTGCGCCGCGGCTTTTCCGCGGGAGATAACGAGGGCGCGCGTACGCGATATCTTTGCACGCGAAAATGCTAATGCTCCGCTCGCGGAGCCAACTAATCATGATGACTGTGTATTTATAGGTTAGCCGGTTGCGAAGTTCAGCCGAGTCGGCGTTTAGAGGAAACGCCGTTGTTGGGAAAAGAGTATTTTGATTGTACGTTTGAAGGTAATCCATTAAGAGGATTTGTTGGACGTAAGGGAAGTTGGAAATGAGATCCCAGTTAGCGACACTTTTTGTATGAACGTTGCAGCGCATTTCTAGCTCTGTTGGCCCAAGTTTATTTCGGCCACGCGTCTTAAGGTGATGTTGAATGTAGAGCCTGTTAGTTGAATTGGTCATTTCCCGCAAAAAGTAATGTTTTTTTAAATTATTTAATTATATTTTTTTATAAATATAAATTAATTATTAAAAATATTTTATGTTTCATAGGGAGGGGATCGAAGTGAGATTGTGTGATTATTAGAGAATTTTCCAAAATTCGTAATTTTTGGCTAATTGACTAATTATCGGTTTTAGATGTTTAAATAAAATGCATGGGGTTTTGAGGTTTGCAAAGTTCTAATAATTAATTGCAAAGTTCATTTCTTCCTACCTCATAACACATATTATGGAAATGATTCTGTTAATGTTATGGGTTAACTTAGAAAAAAAGACAAATAAATATTTAAACCAGAATTAGCAATAATAAACACAAAATGAAAAAGTTATATGCATCATTTTTTGGTCCCAAAACCCGAAATATTGACTTGAACGTGGCACTATCTTTTTCGTCATGAAAAGAACAAAGGCATACTAATAACCATTTTAGGTACACAATAATATACGTTATTACGGAATAGTAATATTATTATGAAAATGTATATATATATGGTATCTGCGCTTGAGCCAAAAACTAATAAAGTTTTTCAAAAAACATTTTCAACTAGGAAATCTTACTCCACATTGTTAGAATTATTTATAAACTCGATTGTTTTCTTAATTTGTCTTTCTCCTCAAGGGAAAAGAAGTTGGGAAGTATAAAAAAATGAAGAAGTACACATATACTTTCTTTTCTTGTTATAAGTTACGCTGGTCAAGTATTTGACATATAGTCAACGTGAACAAATCCCGCAGCAGTTGTATCCTTGTGTCACGTTCAGCCGAGAGAAAAGTAAGAGATGAAGCTATATTCGGTATCGGCGCATTCATCAACTCTAGGTGTACTAAAGCGTTACCTTTTAGAATTCGAACATAAATTATTTGCGGGTTTAAATAATTTGTTTCTCGCCCGTGAGATCAATTTTACTCGTACGAATAATTTAAAACAGGGCTGTACTAAATAAAATAATTCATTAGCAAAATAACGTTCGGTCGAATGTATATTCAAATTACAGAAATTCTACTTTCCAAGAGTTCGCTGTGGTAGACATTTTTCTCAAAATAAATTTTTTGCATCGAAGAAAAGAGATGTACATTTTTTATACTATTGAGCTACATTTTCCTGCATTGAATAAGTTTTTTCATAACCTATTAACCTCGACAGCAAACAAATTAAGTTTTAAAATGTGTCGGAAACCAAAATTATTGAAATCGGAAAAATCGAGTTCATCGCAAGAATAATAATTTGATTTATTAGATCTTTGAAGGTCTACCTTAATTTCTACGTTATTCAGCCATTGGTCAAATCTAACCCCATTTTCGATATTTTTCATTTCCCGTCGAGTAATGTAAAATAATTGTGGTCGGTCCGAAAATTCCGAAAGTTACACTCGTCCATTGGAATGGTATCTGACGCACGTCGATTTTGTGGCGGAATGGACAGAAACACTTGTCAGTACATCGATTGTTCAGCGTCGAATGCGCGGTCGCTAATGTGTCGCCGAATTATGAATTTCTGCGATGTTTTAGAAGAGAATTGCAGTTTCCGTTCGATCACGTCGATAGTTCCGCCGCTTGTGAATGGTTCGCGTTATTCATACACGAGTCACGACTTTACGACTAATTACGAGATAAGTTCATATCGTCTGGAACCATCGAAATGTAAATCCAAGTGCAGTTTTGGCGGTTTATTTACATTCCCGTAGATTGTGTGCAAAAAGAGTCCAAATTTGCGTCAATTTGCGGAATTTCAATTCATTACGTACCCCATTCGTCCGGAATTCCGACTTGATGTAACGCGAATTGGTTTACCACTGTAACTCGATTCATTTGCCAAGTTATAAGGAAACGAAACAAACTCGCGGGTAATGATCGGAGTTGCTTTCACCTCTGAATTCCGTTAACCGGTTAACCGTCGTATCATAAAACTGAACTCGTTTTTGTTAACAAACCGCCTTTTGGTGGCGCTTTATTTACTGAAAACGAGCAAAGTAATTTCGGGATCGTGTAAACGCAACGTCAGTTACGAGGATGTGATATTTCGTTGGATTGCTTAATCATTTCAATGAGCTCACACTTGACGAACATTTCCGAACGCCAGCTAGTGCGATGCACGCGCGGAATCTCGGTGATATCACCTGGGTATTAATATAGAACTCGACGTTGATTGGATACAAATTAGTATTTATGTCCAAAGCTGTAACGCGTACGCATGTCGAATGTGTAACGCGAATTCATCAACTCAGCACTTTTCAGCGATATGGAAGAGAACAAGTAACAAAAGTGGAATGATTTGTAACGATCTGTGAAAAAACGGATTTTGGAAATTAGAGTACTGCGACTTGCTGGAGAGTGGTTGCTGGAATTGACTTCGTAATTCTAGTCGAAAGCCGGTAGTAAATTTGATATCTGAGAATTTGGTTAGAGCATTTGTAATTTTAGCGGCCCATTAGTTTGTTTGAACCTTTAGCGCAAGTGTCTGCATACATAACCTAAAAGTCAATATTCTTGGATATTGATCTTGCTTAACGAATCATCGCACCCTGATTTCGAAAATTTTCAGTCAGCAAATAAAACACTTTAAAATGGCAAACAGGAATCTGCGATTTACCTTCCGGTTTGCGAAATGACAAACAAAAAGGAATTTTTATTCGAAAAGTTTGTCTGCCGCTGGAATTCGCACGTTTTTAACGAAAGCACTAAAGTGCAAGGATGCCTTGCAAATGTCCGAGTTTCATCGAACCTAACGGAATGCACTTTTTGTTGTCGTTCCCACACCCGTAACTCAAAATCAAACGCACCTAGAGATTTTTGTTGTTTTTCGCCATTCCGTTTCCTCTATCACTTTCGACAAACACTGCGCAAATGCGATACGCACGTCAGCATGAGTTTGTCTAAACGCGCATCTGCGCGTTTTCCTATCTGGCTGCGTTCGCGCATATCTTCGCCATATGACATATCATTAGGCATGGTTTTGTATGATCAGATATAATGGTATACGATGGTTATGTTATCCCACAGCATCAAATATTATAATGCGACGTGATGCTGTATTGCCTCTCGCGAGCATTAACGACTAATTATGCGCTTATGCGCGGCGCAATTTTTAACTCGCAATAGGGCATCAGGAAAATTAGCCAATTTCTACTGCTCGTCATCCGGTTGTACACACAGCGACGGTTCGCGGTGTGTACAATTGCTTCACTTTTTGTTTGCGGCGAACCGTGAATAATTTCCATGCAAAATGCGACGCGATGACATCGCGTGAAAGAAATTATGTACTTATGCGAATGGTAATTGTTTATTATTTTTTTGCTTAACGGTTATCCGCAGTTTATTAGTCGTTGCCGCTTCAGGATAATGCCATGTTTGCGATGGAGCCAATAAATCCCGAGCCAAATTTGTCGATTGAATTTTTTGGACAACAAATTTGTTTTCCAAACGTAACGTTTAGCGCTGCAATGTTTCGATGGACAAAAAAGCGACCCAGTGACATTTGTCGTGTCGATATTTACTCGACGGTTTATTTTCTTTATTTAACTAACAGGAGAGGGAAATGTAAAAATGTTTTGATAGTTAATTCTTGTTTTAGAGAATTAACACAACAATATCTGTTGTTACTTGAGAGAAATTGGGGAGATACTGTGGATGTCGCGATTTTTGATATGAGAGCAAGTGATGTTTGCAATGAAATTGTTTTTTAGAAATTATATGAAAGTTGAATTTGTCTAGTGGGTGACGGTGGGTAGGGAGAAATAATATTTTTAGCGGGCAGGTACTTCTACTGGAGAGGGGAATTGCTAATTAACTTCATTTCTTGGAATATCTTCCCCTTTGACCCTACGGTAAGTAGATCTTACTGAGTGCATTTTGACAGTCAAACGAACCGGAGTCGGTAAAGCGTAAAGTCTTGTCCGTGCGTGTTTTTGCGTGAAGCTCCGTCGGATTCGTTGTGAGTTTTTTTATTAATGTGTCAGAGCAAACTTAAAGCGGGGGATAATTCAGTGAATTCGTAGCAGCTTCCGTAGTGGGGGTTGAAAGAAGGTATAGCACTAATTGGGAAGTCGCGTGTAAATTTTTAATGTCGTGAAAAGAAACACGATGTATTAAAATTGACGAACGACTTCTTTTGGTGAAAAAATATTTTTTCGCAAAATCGGCTCAAAATGGCTTTAGTATACTCTTTATAATTCAGAACAGAGTGAGAGTAAAGTAAAAGTCGATTTGGATACATTTTGGAAATATTTTCGACTTTTTGGCTCCGTTTCAAATTTGTTCAAAAAACGAAACGAACTATCCTATCTGCTTCTATCCTCATAATTATCGTACTTTTTGCATATATAAGGTGGATGTCCCAATTTGTGACACTGACCGTATTTGTAATATTTTCACCCATAATTTTTTTAGAATATTCTCTTGAACGTAAGTTAAAGTTATAGTTCAATCTTGTGACGTTTAGCTTTCCTATTTTAATCATTTTCATTGTGTTTGATATTCACCTTGTATAAAAATAAGAAAAATTTGAAAAAATAAGAAAAAGTCTATAATAAAAAAGTCTATAATAAAGTCTATAATAAAGTCTATAATAAAGTCTATAATAAAGTCTAAAATAATGTGAAAACTGGGATGGTGGCGACACAATTTTACAATATCTGAAATCTGTTAGATACCATATTAATGTTTAATGTTACACACTTAGAATACAATGAATAAAATATTGCTGGAAAAAACTATCCATGGGAAATGTTATTACTGGAAAAAATGTGAATGGAAAATAACATCAATCGAAAATAATGTTAGTGGAAAAGAAACAATGGAAAAAACGGCATGAAAAAAATGGAATGGAAAAAGCGTTCCCAACCAAAAAAAAAAAAACATTTTCTGCCATTGTATATATACATTGTATATATACACTTATAACTATTCCTGTGGCTTAAAACTTGGTAGGATTGGTGTATAAGTCGATTCAAAGGCCAGAAAAATCTCCATCCGCTAATCTCCCAATTCGATACCCGGCCCTTCCCCTCTCCCAGAGAGGAATGGGAAAACAAGTAAGAATTATCGTTCTATCATAAATCGTCTTAAATCATCTAACAAGTCATACTTTGTAGAGACGCATTATCGAATGCATTAAAAATGGAAAAATTGAAATGTCTTTATTTTCGAAAATGCGTCAGTAAAATTACGATTTGATAGCCACTCATATTCTCCAGAAAATACGGTCGATTTATGATGAATCGTTTATTGATACTTTTTTGTTAACAAAAAAGCTAACTCTATTGCAGCGCACTACAAAAACAAGTGTCTTTTTTAAGACATTCATGAAAAACATCTAAATTTACAAATAAAAAGTAAAACAAATAGCTTAAACGTTTAAGCCACTTTATTTTTCCGCGCAGATTTCGAATATCACTTTAACCCTCGAAACCAACACTTTAAAAAGAAACCTCTTATTTAAAGATGTTTTGTCCGAAAAGAGAGTAAATGTATCTTATTTTAAGATACAAAATGGTCAAAAAGATAGATTAAACCTCTTAACCTCTTTTTTTAAGAAACTTGTTTTTCTAGTGAAATTCACCTCCCTCGCAGTCTTTACCGAAAAATCATCTCCACATGAGCCGCCAATTTTCATAACCGCGCTTTATTTAAATACCCCGCTGTGCAAACAATTCGCGCAAACTTGGCTCACATACGCCTACCGTTACCGCCAACTAATTAATCGCGTGGGAGCATTCTTTATTCGAATTTATGATTGGCCAGTGACGCGCCTTCGAATGCGCAATAAAAGCCGCGCGATAAATCAAACGGCCGAAATTATGAGCGTCGCCATTAATCAATCACTCCGATCCGTTTTCCGCCCGCAACCCCCCCCCCCCTTCCCACTCCAAATCCCCGTTCCTTCGCCGAATTTCCACGCGTAAGACGATTACGTGTTCGCATCCGCTCGACTCATCCGATTTTTCAGTCGGTTTTAGCGCGACGTATTCGCGGATAATCGATGTGGAAGCGATAGATTCGCGCGACGTAAATACGTCTGCACGTGACGGAATAAAACGGATGGAAAACGGGGGTTGCCCGAAAATAACGGGGAAGAAGTGAATGGCGAAAAAAAGGCGGCAGATTAACGGCAAACCCGCGCGATTTGGGGTTTGCGGTAATGGGATGTCGGTGGACACCCGCGAAACACGCTCCTGAGTCGGGCGGACGCATGCGCGGGGCGCCGCCCCACCCGGGCCTCGGTTCATTCAGCGGCGAGTAAACGTGTGTGCGTGCGACTGCAGACAGTGACGGATGCACGCCCACAGAAGGGGCAATAATCTGATTTTGTTTCCGGGCCGTGTTAATGTGTAATACATGCAGTTTTATGGCACGTCTTAAGGGGAGCGCTGACGAAATCATTAGGGCAGGAGGTTTGAACTTGGTTCATTCAGCGGAATAATTGGGGAGGGGTGATTAAAATTTGATGCGTGGTTGAGGATAAACTAGTGTAGGAAAGTTACGGTTTGAAGAGGTCTAGAAAGGATGTCGTATTAGAAGACTTTTAGATGGAGAAATAGACGGTTGAAACGATGCCTAGTAATTATTGAGCAGCTTTGATTTGTGAAATTAGATATCTGTGAATCGTAATCATTTCAGGAGGTGACGATTTGTAAAATTTAAGGAGGTCATAAAATATAGGAATAATAACTACTTTAACGCTTTTTACGATAGATAAAATCGAATTTTTTTTAACGAAGGTACGTGTTTTTCACAACGTTATGTGAAGTTTATTTATATTATGAAGCAATATTCCGAAACGAAAATACTCAATAAAATCGACACTAATTGGGTTAAAATATATTAAACTGCGCCTACTCGTCATTTTTGGGGTATTTCCACTCTATAATAAAACTTGTATACGACAGTTATTGGTAATGCTAAAATGTTAAAACACCAAACTTGTATTAAATATCAAATAAATACCATTAAAGTTATAGAATTTAGAGTATAATTTAACCGAGTCCCAGACATTTATTTATTTATGACAATGAAATAATATAAAGTTTTTTTTAGAAAATTCACATTATAAATTAAAAAACTGTTACATTAAAAGTTACTAACTATTTTTTTAAATTCCCACATAAAATATTTACAAACTGTATTCCTGTATTTTTATGCAACGAGCCTATTCTCGTATATTTCCCAGGTCTTGAATTGAGTATTTACTTCGATAAATCATCAACTACAAAGTATTCCCGTTCTACTCATTACAGATTACTACTTTACTTTTCATTCATTTACACTATAAAAAGTACGGTAAAAAGTAAAAAAAAGTATATTAAATATATACATAGGAGAAAAATAATAACTAAAATTTTTAAGCACAGGTTCTTAAATTAAGGTGAACAGTTTCTAACTTTTTAATGAACTGTTTACTAAACTCGAAACTAGAAATAATATTAATATTTCTAAGATTTACGAAATTTTAATAATCTTGAAAGTTATTTAGTTGTCATTTCATTAATTTTATATGAAAAAAACTAAACTATCAGAACTAAAAGAAAACAAATACTAATCTGAAGAAAATTGAATTCTAGTACACTCTAAAAAATGTTATGTGAAATCGAAATGCGGCAAGCGGAATCTGCATGTCGCATGTAGACTCGTCCCAAGTAGAATTCTACATGCAGCGTTCTGATTCTGCTTGCGGCAAGCCATTATTTTTTAGAGTGTAGGTTGACTTGTCAAACGATTTGTTCATATTCAATTCAATTCAGTTTAATGAACTGAATTGAATTGAACTGTTCTTTATTTTGGTTATGGTTTGGGAATATTCAACGAACTGTACAATGATTTTTAATGTCGTGCAATTCCGAACGGTGAGTGTTTAATTATTCGTTCATTTTTCATGCTTTTTTCTTCGGCTAGACTATAATTTTAAAAGAGAATTGTAAAATTACAGTTTGACTGTATAACAAATTTTGCTTTTAATTTGTAAGTTTCTTTCATATACATCGTTATATTTGAATGTCAACATGTATTGCACTCGAAGTTGCAGAGTTGGAATATAAATATATACACACATGAATGCTGAGAAACTATTCTTTGTGGAACATTTTCACTTGAATATAATTAAGTTAACTGTTGAGATTGAATCATTAAATGATTATCAAAAATGATTATCATTTACAATTTGAGTTTCACTTTACAGTGAAAATTGAATCTCGTAAGTGAGAATACATAAAAATTAGTGAGAATACATAAATTTACAGTTTAACAGTATCAATTTCCATTCGGTTTGTAAAATTCAAGAATATGTTCTTGATTTTTCTCATCTTGGCCTAATATTCAATGATATATACTTTAAACAGCACTGTAAATTTACAGTCTCTTTACAATGTTCTCTGCTTAGTAATACTCTTTGCATTGTTCGAAATCAATTACACCGCGAAACCCCTCAAATAAATGCTACTAATTACAAAAAGCCAAACCCCCTTTCTTACTTCCGCCACATCGACGTCACTGCGGGTGATATTCTCGCATCCTCCCGGGTCATTTTTTGACATGTCGCTAATGAAACAACGCTCCAGAAAATACGCGGAAATATCGGTCCCGCGTGTAACTCGGCGCCCGGCCGAAAGTATGTCAGCCCGAATTAAATGTAAGTTAGTTATGCGACACAACCCGCGAAATCGGTGAACGCAAAGTTCGTAAAGGATAAACGAATGAATAAATAAATAACAATGCAACCACTGCGCTGCGAATTTTAACCTACGAATCGCGATCCCTCAATTTATCGCATTAGACACTTTTTCATCCGCTCATTTCTCCCATTCGCGTAATAAAGTTCGGCGTAATTAATTGTTTAAGCGGCGTGGCCGAAATCCGCGTTCGAATGTCGCAATTCGCCATTGTGCGACTGCAAAGTAGTATCGATTATTTCCAAGAATACCGAAGTAATGCGAGTGTTTTACATTTTTATCCGGCGCGTTGATGTATGCCTTTCGGGTGGTCGCGCGATATTCGCCGGACGTGTCGATATCTGATCATCGCCGTAAAAATTGATCAGCCGGATTGATCGCCGATAAAGTCGTAAAGCTCCGCGCGATTCGCTTTGTTTGGGTGCGACGCGGCCGAAAATCGCGAATTAAATACACACCGCTGACAGAGCGAGTGTCCAATTTTACCCCGAATTTGTATTTCGGGCAAATTTAAATTGCCAATAATAAAATGGTCGGTGGACGCGAAGAGTTACAGCCATTTTTTGGTTACACTTTTGAAATGGTGTTATATTTTTAGGGACTCAAATGCGGGTAGATTGTTACTATTTTTGCAGTACCAAAAAAGTTAGTGAATGACCGGTTAAGGCAGCAATCCAGTGTAAAATTTGAAACAATCGAGGTTTTTACATTAAAAAAAAACTTACTTCTTACCTTTTTGTCAAACGAATGGCATTTAAGATTTCAATACGATTAATTTAAAGCTACCGGATATTTCCGTTAGGGAGTGGATATACGTGCTGCAGTATATCCAATCTACAAGTAAAACAAACAAAAATTACAAGCAGTCGAGCTAGTTAATAACATCGTATACAATAATTTCCATTGAAACGGACAATTTTTCAATAATAGCTGTTAATTAGCGAAAGAAAATTCTGGCATCTTGGCCGTAACGTTTCGTCTGGCAATGGCTCGCATAACTAGCGTGAATTGTAGAGACGCTGAACGTATTTAGAGTGGCTATACCGTTATTGTCGAGGAGACCATTTTTCCTTATCCGTCGAACGCTTATTCTGCCGCGATGAGAAGCGTGACTGAGACAAAAGACACTGCTGTGATTTCGGGCGATTAACGACCACGCGATAACAAAATTCAAAGTTATTGCCCCGATGCAAGGGAACCACGTCGTTTTCGAAACTGACGCATTTTGTGAGATAAAATGTTGCGACTCTTCGTCAAAGTTCTTGAGATGGCAGAGAACTGATTTCGGTACACGGAGAAAAAAAATGTATAAAAAAGTATTATATTTTATAGTAATTCGAGGATGAAGCTTCCAAAGCAGTATAAACTACTATATTTTGTAGTAAATTATGATAAATTCTTAGTAAAAACTGCTTTCACGCAAGGTCAAATAATGCTGTAAACAAATGACGCGTTGATTCAAACAAAAGAAAGATCG
>JABFPB010001569.1:0-24456 GCA_022817645.1 Ceratoteleas bidentatus | reverse complement strand
TTAGGTTATGGTTTTCGACTGGCCATGAACCGCTATCCACTTACGGTTACCGGATTCTTCTTATCGTGATACAATTAACATATAAAAGATTGTATTCTTATCGCAACCAGAGTATTTTTTATAGTGTATAATATATAATTTCAATTATTTTTGATAACTGTACATTCCATGCACAATTTAATCGAATATAATAAAATTCAAATAAACAAATTTAATTGAAAGAAAAAAATAGTACAACGAATAATGGGCCAATTAGTCCTCGGTTGCTGGATATTAAATTTCTATGCTCAGTTTTCCCTAATGAATCTATTAGTCTGTCACTGGGGTACATTTCGAAGTTTCCACATTCTCAAAGTTGTATTTTGTTGGTAATTGAACTGATTCCAACCCGAAGCGCTAAAGGATATATGCTGCACAATATCTCCAGTTACCTCTTTTTAAGACATTCTGTGGCAAGAAACGATGCTTCCAACAGGAGTTTGCAGAAGCACAAAAAGGGATATTAAATAACGATGAAATATAATATGTATAATTGTAAATAAATAAAAAAATCTCTTATTTTTGGAAATTACTTATTGTTGGAAAAATATACCATTGGAAATATGTATAATGAAAAAAGGTGGAAAAAATTCTGGAAAAAGTGTCCACCAACCATGTTAAATTATTGAAAGATGTATTAGATACTTTCCTTTTAATTGTTTTATATTTAGCGCACTGTGTCGAGAGAATAAACAATTCAATAAAAATTAATTTTTTCAAAAACGATTAAAATCAAAGTTAATACGAATATCTATTGAGTCTGAACCCTCATATTCGCTCCAATTAAAAAAATCCATTAAAAACCATTAGATACATACAAAGCACTGGCAAAAACCGCATAGAAACTATCAGAGAAACCTTTTTATGTCAACTGCATTGCCAAAAAGTTGATCAAAATACTTGTAACAACACTGATCAACTTTCTTTAAACCTGGAATCTTACTTCTGCCGTCCCAAGGAAAAAGGCACGTAAGTCTCATTTTTCGAAAAATAGATTTTCATACCAAAATGTTCTCAAGAAAAAACTGCAACTATTTATGCAAATACAAATTGAAAATAGCCTTTAAATAATTCTGAAATTAATTAAAGAATCTGTACATGCGTCTGTTCTGTCATGTAAATACGGAAAATATTAACCGCAAAGTCACTCGCGGTCTTTTTCGATTGTAAATCAATCGAGTTACGGTTTCCAGTTCAAAACAAAAAATAATGTAATCGGGGGTTTTCCCGAAGAAAAGACCGTAAATGACTTTACGGTCTTCTCCACTTGTCTTTGCTATTACAAAAAGACCGTAAGTGCATTTTTTAATTGTTATGTTAATAATATCTATTGCAGAATCAGGTAAAGCATATAGTATTTATCTTATAAATGACTTTTGAAATAGAAAAATGATTTTTTAGTACTGAAATACATCATAAATGAGGTGTTGCCTGTTTCTCGATTTTTAGGAAAATGCACTTAAGTGTCTTTTTCTTCGGGACGGCAGACTTGCTGTTTTAAAGAAAACGAAAAAAAAATTGTTATTATTTTGTGTTATTTTGTGTCGATACTTTATTCGAATGATGTAAAGCATAAAACAATTTTAAAATTGTATTAAATTCTATTCTAAACTTCATAAAAATTGCAGTGTGATAATGATAATAATTCTGAATCAAAAAGAAGATAAAAATATCATTTAGATTCTGGGAAAGTATTTCCTTTAAACTTAGGATTTGAATGTCACCAAAAAATCTTTGTCACTTATTTTTTTCACTGGCTCATACTTGAAACTATTCTTTGAAGATTCAAAAAATTAATCCCTCCCTAAAATATTCTCACATCAAAATAATTATTACACAAACATTCACTCTGCGAAAAATGAAATCCAGTTTTCAAATACTGTATCATATTCTATCATCTTTTGAACTTTTATTGTTCCAATCTGTTCCGTTTCTGGTTTGCATCTGCAACTACAAACCAAACCACTAAGCAAAGTAAAGCTATTTTGCAAAAGCTAAATAAACCTTCTCGACACTTCAATGTTCAGTCTCCACCAAACCTTCAACGTACCCCCTAAAACGCTTCTCAACAAGGTTGCCCCGCAAATTTATAGCCCGCCTCATTGTGTAAGGATTTGCGATGACCGGCGTTGTAATAGGCGCAGACATTTGACGCATCGTGATGACTAGTTGAAAAGTTGGCACACCTCGGTAGCGGCGTAGGACATAAATTTTTCATTCCCCGCGTTCCTCTTGGGCGCAAAAAAAGCACGTGGCAGAGACACATCGTTCCCGTGTCGCTCGTCACGCCGGATTTACGCGCTGTTTGTAAATAACAAGCGCGCCCGAAAACCACTTGGTTCCGCGGGCGCCAAATCGTTTAGCCGCTCGAAAAGCCCGAGCCGACGCGAGCGCCGTTCTCTGAAAATAACCGCCCTCGCGAACATGCATGCGCGATGTAAAAATACGAGTTCAAATGAGTCGTCGTTAATACCCGTTCGAATGGAAATTTGATATACTGCAGCTCATTCAGTGGACGCCTATCTTGGCCTATTTTTAGCCCGGTTCATTTCCCGATCGACCGAGTTGCCCCAACCGAGCCCGATTCCAAAACCCGTCGCAGCATTTTTTCCGTCTCACTGTAAATAGGTCGCCGAGAACCAGAGACTACCCAGCATTCGCGAGACAGTCACTTGGAGAACGAGTCTGCGTCTATCTAACTCTATTTTTACCCCACCCATCTCCTGTGCTCTAATATGACCCCGTTCTTGCTCACATCCAAAGTCCCTACCACCCCTGAACCGCGACAGGACATGGATCTTTATCTTTGGTACCCATTGCAGCACCTTCAATGCGCCCCATCTATCGCGCTACTCCCCCCACCTAACGACCATCACTGAGTCGCCATTCAACAACTTGCGTCGCTACCCGGGTCTTGGTATCCCCTCCCACCACCGTCACCGCAAGATCATCAACACCGCGGACATCGACGTGACGAAACCGAGAACACTGTCCCGTGACCACGGCCAACATCAGGCACACCGACTGCGTCGGGACCGTCCGACTATCAAGATCCGCTCCCAGGCGCTGAAAGACAACCCTGTGTTAAGAGAATACAGTGAACGTCATGAGAAGTCTGTAGGAGAACTGCTGGTTGAGAAGTTCCTGATCAAAGACAAGCAAGATGAGGAGGACAGGAAACGCAGAGCTAACCAGCAAATCAGCTTGGGCAACCAGGACGATAACCTGGGTCTGACTGCGGCGATTCAGAGGAAGGTCACCAGGAGGTTGACCAGACGCAGGTCTTCTGCTGATATCCACTTGGATCCTGAGCAACTGCAAAATGAGATCGCCATTGCCCATGTCCAGTCGGAGGTGTTGGATAGCTTGGTGGCTGAGGAACAGAAAGAGTTGGAAGTGGAGGCGAGAATGGGTCATGTTGCGCCCAGGAGGACCACTGTGGGGGAGGGTCAGAAGATACCTAGGAAGGTGAAGAGGAAAAAGAGGCATGTGGATAGAGCATCTCCGACGTCGAGCAGGACTGAGTCGGCGTCGGAGGTGGACTTGGAGGAGAAGGTGGAAGAGGTGGGTGGGAAGGAAGAGGACGAGGCGGCGGGTGTGAAGAACTTGGTGCAGGTGAAGGCGTGCAACAGTGTGGGGGACGTGACGACGTTGGTGATCAGCACCGGAGAGAAGTTGGCCCATATGAGGGAGAGCGTGAGGCTGCCAGCGCCAAGGAAGGTGAGAAGGACCCCCGGCGGAGTGGAGGAGGACGAGATCGAGGCCGAGGTGGTGTTGCCGGTGAAAAAGACGTATGTGAAGGACTCGTCGCGGAATAGCGCATACCTAACGCTGAGGAAGCCGCGGGGCAAAATGGGAAAAGATATCGACGAGTCTGTGAGTAGGGGTAAAAGCATTCACGATGCCTTGGTCGTGATTGGTGTGGATGACCGGCTTAAAGATGGTGGGCTGAAAGAAGAGGAAGAGGAGATGGGGATAGGGAAAGAATGTGAGGCTGGAATCGAGGAGGGGAAGTTGAGCAATGGGTTGTCTGCTGCGGAAGAGGATCAGGGAATAGTCCAGGATGCGGTTGTTCCGAAGCTGGAATTGAAGGAACCGCCTAAGAGCAGGATGAGGAGAACCAGGAAAGAATTATCGGTCGAAGGGGAAGCAGTAAAAGATGACGGTTCAGCAAAGACGGATAAAGTTAAGGAGAAAAGAACGAAGAAGGAAGGGAAAGGGGAAAATGCGAAGGTGACTCCTAAGATCCAAAAAAAGAAGACGATGAATATAATAATATTGGAGGAACCTATAATAGAGGAGTGTGGAGAAGGTGAGCAAACGCCAAAGACACCAGTATCGAAGACTCTTAAGACACCACAATCCGCCACAATTTCAGAAAGTCCGAAAGTTTCGGAGACTCCTGATATTACAGTACCCTCCAATCTTCCAGAAACTGAAAAAATCCAGGATATTCATAAAGAGCCCGACAGTCCGGAAACTCCCAAATCTTCATTAATACCTGAAACTTCCAAAATTCCAGAATCTTTGAAAACGACCGATACTCCGAAGTCTCCAGAAACTCCTACTTCTAAGATTGCAGACTCTCCGAAACCCTCAGATACTCCAAAGTCATCGGAAACTCCCAAAACTCCAAAGACTTCTAAAACATTTAAGCTTCCAGAAGTACCTAAAACTCAAGAGACCTCAAAGCCATCCGGAACTCCCAAAACTCCGAAAAGTCCTAAATCCTTCAAGCTTCCAGAAGTTCCAAAGCCCCAAGACATCCCCAAAACATCTGATACTGACAAAAAATCATCGAGTCCAAAAACCCCCAAAGCCCCAGACACTCCCAAAGAAAGTACCAAAGAAAGTACCAAAGCTCCCGAAACTCCTAAAAAACCATTGAGTCCTAAAACATCCAAGACTCCAGAGACTCCCAAACTTCCAGAAAGCACCAAAACTACCGAAACTCCTAAAAAACCATTGAGTCCTAAAACATCCAAGACTCCAGAGACTCCCAAACTTCCAGAGAGTTCCAAAGTTCCGGAAACTCCCAAAATCTCCGAACTTCCAGAAACACCTAAACTCCCAGATTCTCCAAAGATCCCAGAAACTCCCAAAACCCCTAAAACATTTAAAAAATCTCGATTCCCCAAACTCGGTTCCACCCCGACCGCCGACTCTTCATCTCAAGAAATCGCAGCCGACGACCTGAAGCCACCAGAAGCCCCGAAAGATGTTGTTGCTCAGTCGCCAAGGTCTCCGACAGGTGACGTCTCGCAATCAGCGCAAATCGATCTGACGCAATTGCAATCGACGTTCGTGTCTCCGGCCGATGCAATCGGGTCAGTAACGTCGGAGTCGTCGACAGGGGACGACGCGCGTGCGACCCTCGGCCCGGAGGCGAACGATGCTGGTAAACGGGTCGGCGTTGACAAACAAAGCGCGGCTAAAGTAGAGACGAAGAGGCGCGCGAAACGTTCGCGAGCGGCGGAAACCCCCGACATGATCTCCAAAGTGTCCGCAAATAAGACCGCAACAGCGCCGCGCAAGCACGAGGCGGAGAAAGCGAACTGTGCTGCGGACCCCGAAATAGACTTCTGGAGTGAAATTCAGCCGCGCGATACCGTGAAAGTTGTAGATACGAAGCCGCGCCGCGAGCAGCCGCATTCCGCGGGAGTCGCGCCGTCGCGTCGACTCGGCCAGGTGGACGAGGAGGAGAACCAGCTTCCGGAGAACCAGCTTCCGGAAATGGTGCCGGAGGGGCAGCAGGATAGCGACGAGCCGGTGACCCCGACGAACGCCTCGCTTAGCAACCTGGCCAAGTGGAGCAATAGGGACAATCTGGCGCAGCTGACAGACCCAGACGAGCAGAGCAAGGAGCAACCGACGTCGACCGGGTCGCCCGGGTCGTCCAATGGTCTGAAGACCTCGACGACGAAGAAGAAGAAGGTCGTGAAGAAGAAGAAGTCCACGGTGAAGTCGCCTAAGAAGAAGGCTGAGTCCAAAGTGGAAAAGGTGGAGGAGAAGCAGGAGTCGAAGGTGAACCAGACCTTGTCGAAGACGACCGGGAGCCAAAGACCACAGGATCTGTTGAAGATCTTCTACACGACACCGTACCAGCTGCTGACGGCTACCCCAAGGGATCTAAGGAAGGTGCGACGGGCAAAGGTCAAGAGGAAAATACCGAATTCGAGGGGACCGTCGTGCAGCAGCGACAGCACAGGAAGCACCAGTACTACCAGCACAGAAGATGCAGGCAACTCCAGCAACTGCGAAGACGAGGCAGACCTCAAGCGCGCTGCTTCCACTCGAAGTAATGATTCTGGGTTCGATGGATCTCCACGACTCTTGAGTAAATAATACATCATTCATTAGCAAGTTACCCCCATAACTCATGGTTAAAATTTCATGTTTCGGGTGGGTGGATGTGTTTGGGGTGAGGAATCAGGAGGGATTTGAAACGTGTTGGGGAAAGGGTCGTTTAGAAGTTGAGTAGGGATTGGAAATTCCGGTTGAAGGTTGAAAAGTGACTAAAATGGCTGATGGTTGTGGAAAGTGTTTAACAATGTTGGAAAAGTTTGGCAGACGATGAAAGAAGGAGTAGTGGCAGTTAGGATTGCGATAACTCCAAGAGATTTGTTAGTGACATTCCTTCAGTGATAAGTTTGGACTTATGTAACGCAGACTAATGTTCAAATAAGGTGATCGGAAATGCTGTTACATGACTTCCACTCAGCTATCTTCATTCATTTCAAAATATCAAGTTTGTCAACTTTCCAAACTTTTCATAACATTTTTCAAACTAATCCTACCACTAGAACACTAACCATGTTTATCTAAACACTGTGAAGACATTTCGATGACCTTCCAAGTAATACTACAAAAAGGAAGTTTTCTCCAAAAAACCTTGCGCGATAATTGGGAGGAAAGTAGCTTGTCAGATGCCCAACACGTTTCTCGAATTTGCCAACAAAATTGTGGTTTTGGGATTCCACAGGTTCTAACTCTAAATTTAGATAAGACCTATTTTATGAATAAAAATGTCTTCCTCTTCTGCGTTTACAACTGCTAACCGGTAACCGGTAACTGGTAGACTCATTCAATGGACCGAATAATCAGAGCTCTTGCAAACTTAACCACAAAGTTTTCCCAACTGAACCCCCAGAATCAGGAAAATGTAACCTTTGTTTGAACAGACTGTGACATGGCCTGTCACAAAAAGTGCGAAAAGTTAACCGGCAATTTGTGCGGCCTCAACCAGAAGCTCGTCGCGGAAGCGTTACAAGCTCTCAAAAAAGGTGAGTATGCGCGTCCGCAAACTGAATGAAAAGATGCGACGGCGATAAAAGCGCCGCGCCCCGTGACACGGTTCAATTGGCTTTGGTGGCCGATAGTAATCCGTGATATTTCATTCACAACAGCGCGCGACGCGGTTTATAGTGTGGTGCACTTACAAACCATAAATATTGGGTTACGAAAGATGGCGTTGCGCCGCCCGAAATAGCGCGAGTTAACACACGCGCACCACGTCAGATACGCAAAGGTCGCTTGGCTGTACGTTTGCATTGTTTGGTAATCCTTTGTTAGCTGTCGAAGGTGATATTTGTTTTTCTTAGGTGAAAACAAGAAGCATCTTCGGGTCAATGTGTTTGTTGTTCGTTTGTTGACTATAAACATTTTTTTTAGGTTGAGGTGGGAGAGGGAGGGGGGAAACTTCGTGCATCTTTAATTAGATGGATGAAGAAAAGTTGAAAGGGAATTTGGAGATTTCTAGAACTTTTTACTTTGCCTTAGCGTTAACTTCATAAAGTTGGACCAACATGGAGTGAATGTAGTTTTTACATGGAATGCAAGTTGGTCCAGCATTGTGAGGTTAACATTCTGTCAATGTAAGCCTAACTAGTATTATTTTTCGCCGTGCGGAGCCTATCCGAAACCTTTTCGGAACCGAAAAAAAACGTTTTTTTGTAAAACAATATTATGTAGAAAATGTTTAAAATTAGGTATTTTAAGAAAGTTTTTTCGAACAATCAGTTGAGAAACTTCATTGCCATAGGATGGGATTCGAACCCCCGTCCTTCCGACTAGGAGACTGAAAGTGTAACCACTCGGCCAAAGTCGTTATACTCGTTTAAAAGTTAATTTATGTTTTGACATGATGCAGTTGAATAAACACTTTTATTCACATAAATAAACGTCAAATAGAACTTGATTTTAAACAAGTGGTCATTCTTTCAGTCTCCTGTTCCGAAGGACGAGGGTTCAAATCCCAGCTATGACCATAAATATTTATCAACTGACTGTTTGAAAAAACTTCTATTGCATATAATTGCGATTTATTAAAACAGTTTTAAACATTTTCTATATAATATCGTTTTACAAACGAATTTTTTTTTACAATTCCGATAGTGTTCCGTTTTGAGGGTTTCGTATGGGTTCTGGAAAGGTTCTTTCAGTAACAAAAACGGTTACGATTTGAAACTGTTTTGGGATTTAGCGCTCGCTGAGTAGTTTATATTTAACATAATTGGAGTTACAACAGTCAGTTAGTTGAAAGCACAGTCATAATTGGTAAATCTGAAATCCGAAAAAGCTTCGAACATTTTGACTGTCGCGCCTTATTCACAAATTTTTCAAACTTTCAGACATTCACCTGTGACATTTTCCAAGCGACCCCGAAAATATCTTACAGTGCCTGAAAACATTTAAAACGTCTGGGAATGTTAAATTTGGACTTTCTAATTTGTTCGTGCATTTTCAGACTAACTATTCACTGTCTGGACGAATTCGTTTATTGTCTAAAAATGTGCCGTTACAGTATTTTTGCTTTGTTGGAAATCTCAGCATTTGGACTATCCCATTTTTACATTACTTTTCACCTAATTTTTGACTTTCAAATTTGTTATTTTGACATATTTTATTAACGCCTTCAGTATTGCATTCTCACACTTTTTCACATTTCAAATTCCTTTTTTTCTCAAATATCATTTCTTTTTACATGACTGTTTAACTTTTAAATTCTCAACTTCAAAACCCGGAATTCTAAACTAGAAAAAATGAGGTTTTAACTACTTTGAAAACCTGTTCATTCAAGTTCAAAAACTCACTACACCTCCCCTTAAATCTGTTCCACCAAATATATTAATTCTGACAACTACATTTTACTTCCATCAACTAAATCATTTCCTCCCTACACTAAGAAAAATGTTTGAGGAAATTTTCCTATATCATTTAGGAATTGCGACGTATATTTTTTATCTGAACCAAACTAATATATCTTCAACATAATTTTCCCAGATGATATAGTAAATTTTACTAGATATTGTAATACAATTTCCTGTAACATGCAGTAATATCTTCTTTAAAGTTTTATTAATATTGTCCAAATGGGTTACGATACGTCGCGACTACTATACGATATGGTAAAATTTTACTGGAAATATACTAATTTTTCATAGAATACTTTTCCGATCGTATGAAACGTCGCGAAAACCGTTACCAAAAAAATTGCCCCGAATCCAGAAAATTGCATTCCACCTTCTGTGCACTCTCCTTCCGAACCCACGTGTTCTCGTTGGCGAAATTCGCCGCCCGGCTTTCGCCCCCTTCGTCTCTTCCGAGCGCGTCGGAAATTCCGAGAGAGGCCGAGAGCGGCAGCTTTGTTCGCTTTTGCCAAAACGCATGTCTCACGTGCGCTTCGCCTATTTTCGTAGATCGTGGCCCGAGTGACGTCAGCGCTGCGACTTCGTCGCGCATCTGTGCCGCCGCGCGGGCCTTTCGGATTCCGCGCGAAATTGTCCCGCGCGCGGCAAACCCGGCGATCACCAATTGGCAAGTCGCGACGAAATTTGCGAACGCGCGCGCGTCAATGTCAAGATGTATTTCGCGGAAAACCGCGCGCAGTGCGACCGCGACTTCTGCGACGCGCCGGTCAATTTTCCGGCGCGCCGTCGCGCCAATCCGCTTCGCCCGAGAGGATTGCCCGAGCTCCCAAGATGGATTACGAGAGCATACTTTACGCGGCAGGTGACTTCCGCAAGTGGGAGGGAGTTTTTTTCGGTTGACAGTCGGTTTGTTTGTTTGGAAGAAAGGGTTGAAAGAACGGACATTTTCAATTTGTTGATGTAGAAAGTCGGAAAAAGTTTGGGAGTAAGGAATTTGAGAAGTTTTGGAGGGTTTGAAAGTGATTTATTTGAAATTAAGAAATTATTTGATAAATTTTAATAATAATGTTTTTAATTCGGGTGTTTTCAAGGGGGTTTTAATAAAATTAATTTGTGAAATTCGAAAAAGATGTCAGTGTTGGGACTTTAGACTTTTTCAGTTACTTAAAAATCGTTTTCAGACTGAATCCCAGGTAGCCAAACGTGGATATGCATATTTTGTCAATCGGATGGACTCACTCTGATTATTCAATTATTGACAGTTGATGCCAACATCCCATTATAACCTAGTAAGAGAACATCCATGATAAATCAATCAAAAAGCAAACATAAATCAACTGGATGTATGCATGATTCGTGCCAGTTTCGGACAAGATTCTAACCATTATTGATAAATATGATGGACGTTCATGATTGACGAATTATTCATAAATGATTGAATGTATATTCAACACTGAATAAACGTGACATTGGTACGTAAATAAAATAAAACATAATTTTAGTAATTACAACATTAAGAAATACAGTTTGAACTATGTATAATTTACATTGTAAATTAATCTTTACGTTCCCTGGTGAAAATAATTTCGCATTATTACGCATATCTACGCATAATTTTGATACATTCCCGTAAACATTTGTAAAAAACTACGCATTTCTATACCATTTTTATACCATTTTTTCACAAGGGTTGTAATGATACCTTCAATTGTAAACAAGTTTGCGAAATAAAAAAGTGAATAATGCGTTCTTTATTATTTATAAAATAAGTATTCTATTATTGTTTTCAATGAGTAATCACATTTTGAGGTCACTACGTTTTCCCTGGTAAAACAAAACATATAGCTTACGTATATTGGCAATATATTTCCAATATATTTTCAATGTATATTTTGGTAATTTTGGTAATGTATTGGAAATATATTGGATTTATATTGGCAATATATGGGAAATACATTGAAAATATATTGAAAATATATGTTTTGTATGCATTTCCAATATACTGAAAATATATGGGAAATATATGTTTATTTTTACTAGGGTTAAAGTAATTCGTAGAAAATGAGTGTATTCATTTTTTGGTTATCATATTTTTAAAGTTGCTGTAGGCAAGTGGTTAAGATCGCAACTTTCCATTCCACAGGACTCGAGTTCAAGTCCCGCAGGCTGAATTTTCTTTTATTTTTATTTTGAGAACTCCACGTGATTGATACATCATTTATGAATGATTGCACGTTATTCAAGTGAGGTTAAGAACCTCATTCGATGTGTCATTACTGATAAATCACATGAAGTCCGTTTGATTTATACATGATTGGAGCGCAACGCTGTCGTAAATTTAGTCCAAATCGCATGTCAATGATTAGTCGCCATAATTAATGCAATTGGCTATCTGGGATATTGATGATTTTGAATTGTCAAGTAATTTAGTAAATCCGAAGGATTTAAGTGGCTTTTGAGAGAGTTTTGAGTTAAATGCATGTCCCAAACTTTGAAAAGACCGATTTTCGATTTCTTATTATATTGTTAGATTTTATACAGAGATTTTTTATTATATTGTTAGATTTTTTTCCTCCAACAATGAAAGAATACTTTTCGTCATCTTAACATTAAAAGCTTCTTTGTTTTGGAAGGAATATATAATTCGAGATGAGAAACAACATCTGTCATCGAGAGTCGAATGACATTGTTGACATTGAAAAATATGGAAGAAGAATTGTAGGTTCTGATTTATGAAATCATAGTTACTATGAATTAAAAATAGTATATTCTAACGTCGAACGGCTTATTTTTCATCTTGAGAATCTGATAATGCAAAACACAAAGATGAGAATGTTATGCTTGGAATAATTTTAAAATAAAGAGGAGGTAGATTGTTCCACTCCTGGCACACTGTGATAGATGCTGTAATTTTAAAAGTGTGTATGCCAAACCGTTGCGATGTTATGATTCAACGACGCCATCTGTGATTGAAGTGATTAGGGAGAAAGGATTCATTAGTATACCTATACAGTATATTTACTGAAACAAACGACTTCGTAAACACAAAATAAGTCACTTTATTACATTATTCAGACAAATTCCTTAATTTAGAGGAAAGCGAATTATTTTTTACTGAATTTTTTGAGTTTCTTAATTTGTTTCAGGCATATACAACATTTGTTACAGTGTGACCAAAATTGATTATGCAATTTTTTTGTAAACTCATTGGAAATTGCTGTAAATCTACATCTGCATTTTGTTTTGCATTTGCTACAAGGCATTTACATAAAATAGTTCTTCTTATATAAAATTGATATAACATTTATTTTATCCTAAATAATATTATATTGTTTTAACATATATACGTAATGTTATAACATATAACATGTAATTATATATTTACATTATATTAATGTAAATATATAATTATGGCTCAGATGCAATAATTCTCATTGTATTTAAATTCAAATTTAATGTTAAATTTGATTAATTGTTATTGGAACTTTTATTTAATGAAATAATATATTTTTTTCCATATTAACTGTTTTACCATATTAACTGATGAAAATTCACGTGAATATACAGGATCGAAGAGGCATATTCTGTGACAGAATGCTGACGAAGAATTGCACGAACTTTAAGTAAATCGTTTACAAAATCGACGGTTATCAAGACATTGTCAAAAGGCGCCGCGAACAGTGCCAAAGGCGCTAAAATTGGAGAAGTAATTAAGGTGCATTTGATCCGTGACGTCATTGGTTAAATGAAGTGCCGTAGCAGTACGGTTGCCATTTAAATGGCTTGGAATTTGGGTTCCTGAAACTGCTTCTTGGGAAAAGTATCCTTCGGATTATAAATACATTGTTAATGTTATAGCTAAGAGTTCAAGTAGAATTTTTGTTTAAACAATTATTGGGAGACACATCAATAAGAATATTCTTTTAATTTTAATTTAAGTATATATTTTGTACTTTATGACTTCACGAATGAACCACCATGATTTTCTAACACTTCAGTTAATAAAAAAATTGCATAATGGATTGGAAGTATCACGAAAAAATGAATATCCATATTTAAGTAGTTGTTTTATAAAAAGGGGAGATTACGAACAAGTCATTTTTACGAAAAAGATTTTCCTTGTTTTTTTTTTAATAAAAAATAAATTGTTGAAACTCTATGAAAGTTGTTATGAAAACTTTCTTTTTTAATCTAATTTTTTAGAAATCGAATGAAAAATCAAAGATATGTCTCAAAAAACTAAACTCTCTAAAAACTTTCTGACACTTTCAAAAACTTTCGTATCTCTTTTACAGATTTCCATTTTCATACAATTTTTTATTGTCCATATTCTTCAGTAAAATTAATATTTGTGTTCGACAGTCAACCGTTCTTTCCCTAGATATCCTTTTTTTGAATTAATACGAGTTGTTTGGTATAGGTCCCGAAAGTACCAGATTAGGCAAACGGCAACTTTTCAGACGACACCCGATTGGTTATCTGCAAGTTGATGCAAGTGAGATCAACAGCTTTGATGTTTATTTCTATTAAGCCGCGAATAACAGCTAAGTTATACATCCAAAACGTACACACTTTACCAGTAGAAACGAAACCTCGCAATACTTTGTAATATCTCTGTTTCCATAGACCAAAATCAAAAAATCTGCATTGAAAAAACTAACACTCTAAGAACACTCTAAACTAACACTTTAAGAACAAAGTCATCTGAAATCATGTAATCTTGGAGATATTTCTTTGCAATTGAGATTTAGTGTAGTTTCACTAATTCAGTGGTGAATTTCCTTATTTAATAGATCAAAACGAACTAGCTTTTAATTAAAAAAAAAACGAATAAGGATATGTTAAAATTAAACTGCATTCTAAATTTGATTTTAATTTGTTTGAAACTAGGGATATATTCCCAATAAATTTCCAGTGAATTCCTAATATATTCCTAATGCATTCCTAATATATTCCCAATATATTTCCAACATATTTCCGATATATTCCCAATTTTTTCAATATTTTGGAATACACTGTAATTTTTGCAATATATTTTAAAGATATTTCCAACTTATTGCAATGTACTGGGAATATATTGGGAATATATCGGAAATATATTGGGAATATTTTTCTCTTTTTACTATTTTCTTTTAGGATACTAAAAGAAAGGCAGAATAAAAACAAAATGTGTATTCCGAAATAATTTTCCATTTTAACTTGAATACAAAAATAGTAAATCCGAATTAAAATTGAATTCCTGGTTCATATAATAACCCTAAAAAATAACCTTAAACTTTTGGTCAAATTTTAAGGTTAAATCTAAGTTTGAACAAATTTAAAAATAAAAATCTGCAGAGGAAGTTACAAAGGCAAAATAAACTTTTATTTGATCGAGATTTAATAGTTTCGACCTTTGGCTATTCAAATAAGGCAATTCACTTTTCTCAGTAGAGTCTTCGAATTTGGTACACTAACGCGCCGCAAGCGAAAAGTGCAGGCGCAACGGCAGAAACAATTTGCAGCTTCAAAGTTTATGGTCATTAAACTTGCGCGTGCACCGTCGCAGACTCCGAATCGATCAAGACGAAATTCATTCGCGCGATCCACATGTCACTGGACGGCCAAGTCTATTTTTAAAAAATGTCACACGGCCAAAAGTGCACCACACACAGGCGGGGTCTAGTGCCAGCGTTCGCTCGGATAATGACGATATTCATAATGCTTCTTTATTATTCACAAACCGACGGCGACTGCTCCGTCGTTTGATCTCGCGGAAATCGACGATTAGATCAAACGAAGGACGAGTCGAAGCGCAAATGTTGACATCTGTGTTTTCAACAGTTTTCACTGCACTTTTGATATAATTTGAAAACAATCATATAATTTGAAATATAATTTGAAAACAATTGTTATGTTTATTTGTTTATGTTATTATGTTTCTTTGCATCGTTATTTTATTGTTTTAAATTAATTTTTTAATTATTTTAGTTTAAAAAAATTATAAAAAGCTTAGTTTAATGAAAAAAATAAAATAAAAAAATGTAACTAGTTTAATTTAAAAAAATGAAATTTTATAATGAAATTTTATTAATTGTTTTATGCTTAGAAAAAATTATTGATATTTTTTCTGATTTTTTCTAAGTAGAGTTTGTAAAAGAATTTTTAATAATTTAAATGTTTATTTAAATGTTTTAATAATTAAAAATATTAAATTAAAATTAACGAAAATAAGAGACAGTTTGGAGGGATTGCAGTTTATTTTTACTGACAAATCTTTACTCGTCGTGTGTTAATTCTATTAAATGCACCGGGATGACATTAATTTTATCGTTTCGCTGAAAGCGTCCGGATCGGCTGCAAGATTAGTTGATGGTTCGCTGAAAAAACGAATTAAAATGCAATTTTTTACTACGATGAATTGCAGTAAAAAAGAAGTTTGAAGAAAAAAGGGCATTTGGGGGATTTATAGCTTTTGCGGGAAAAATGCGCAAAAGACATGCCAGAATCGTTCGAACTCATTTCGCTTACATTCCAAAGATGCAGTTTAAAAATGTTTCACATAATAAATTTCGCGACGCAGTATTTTGTAGCATCTGAGATAAATGGAATGACATTTCGATAAATTGCAAAAACGTTGATTTTGTGTAAATAAAAATTAAGTTATCCAGATAATAAAAAATTAGAATGTTATCGAAAATGTAAAACCGAAATGATACTCCTTCAAAAAACTGTTTCCTTTCCCAAAAAGCTAATTCCCCGTAATCAAACTAATATTTGGAAACCCGCAAAAGGAAGTTTGCAAGAGCGCTTTAGTCAAGGAAGAGCATTTTTATTTCGGCGACTGTAAACAAAGAGAATGATCTATAATTTAAGTATTCCTTGCAAAAATATTGAATAGAAATTAATAGAAAAACAATTGAGAAAATTATATGGAATTAAAAAATGGCAAGATTCGGCATTGAAAATTTCAAGGGCTGTAAAATTATTTAAATTGCATATTTTGTTCCAAACTAATATGAAACAGTTGTTAATAACTCTGGAACTGTATGTTTTCAGCCGAAAAAAATCAATTCTAAACTTTGAGTAAAAAGTTTGCAAGAAAAATGAAGGTTGTGTACTGTTTGACACAATGAAAAAGAATGCAAATATTTTATTGAATTCTTTATCGAGAATTCAAATATATTATTGAATTCTTTAACGAGAATTCAAATATATTATTGAATTCTTTAAAAAGAATTTTGGATAAAAACGTAAAGTTTCAGAGTTATTAATAATAATGTCTTATTAGTTCTGAACTAATTAAGCAATGTTTACTAATTTAGAAGCATTTATCATTTTCAATGCCGATTCTTGCCATTTTGGAATTAAATTTAATTTTGTAAATTCTTTTCTACCCATTTCTATGCAATATTTTTTGCATGGTTATGAATAACTGAATGCATAACACATGGCGTTATGTAATACGTAACAATAGGTATAGAAATTAATAATCTGCATTAATCGACATTTGGGCCGACTCAGCTCGATTTTTGAAGAGTCGTTTTTGACGTATTCCATGAAAAACCCTTTTGTCGATTAACATCAACAATTGTCTCGTACAAGACATCACGTGGAAATATGCAGATTTTTCGAATTAAACAAAACTTTGAAATTTTTTAAATTATTCATTATCAAGCACAATCATTTAACTCTATATTTTAAATTTAAATTTGTTAAATTTAAATTAAAATATTAAAATTATAAAAACCAATATTCAAAAATAAAAGAAATATAAAAAAATAATTTTTTAATTTATATTTCGAATTTTTAAATTCATTTACAAGTCTTTTTCGGTTATGCTACTGTCAGAAACAATTTAAAAAATGTGTTTAGTATTTGTTAGTTTTTAACGAACATCGGTCTGAAAATAAGTTGCAATATTCTCCACATGTCTTCGTAATGAGACAAATGTTTTCTTGAATAACATGTCTGACAAGTTAACTGCAAGGGTTGTAAAAATGATGCAATGCGTGTTTCCCGACAGCGCCTTCGCAATCGACCGAAAGTCAGCGGAATCTGGAGAACACCGATCACTATCACAGTGGTGGCAGAATAACACCGCCTGCGACGAACCTGCCGCGGTTCAAGAAGTATGCTGTTACGGACTTCCACTTCCTGAAAGTAAGCCCCTAGTCGAGCTTATTTGTTTAATTTTCTCTTATTGCAGCAAAATCAAATTACGAATTTGGTAAATTTCGTAATCGTTTATTTATTAAATGCATTTGCTTTAAATTTAAGACATATAATAATTAGTTATAATAATATGTTGGTATAGTTCTAGATTTAATGTTATTTTAATTTATATTTAGCGATATTTATCGTTTAGAGCATGACTCATATTTACCTTAGTCTTTTAGGTGCAAGAAAATTATGAGGTTTCGTTAACTAATGAAGATAAATCTTTACTTTGCTTCATTAAAACGCTCCGAGATATTTCGAGAAAGAACTGTAGAATGCAATGAAGGTGGAAGGGAAATTAGAACTTTTCGTTAACTAACACGATTATATTCGCGTTGGCTTTCGTTTCATCTCGCACGAAAACGATCGTGTAGTCGAAAACAAACAGTATTTTACACGTCTTGGAAAAAAGGAAGTCTCGTCCGATCTTCCCCGATTCAACGATAACTACGTAAATATAGTAACCGCGACACAGATTTTGTAGGTTTCCGCGTTTTGACGCGCGTATTTTTACCCCGCGCCAATCAATGGCTTGCACAGTTCAAAAAACTACTTTTATTCAAATATATATTAGGAAAACATTACATCAGCTATGTACTTTAAATAGTATAATTAAAGCCATGTCGACCGGAAAGAATAAGTTTGAATAGGTAGTATGAAAATTCACAGTTTTATTCATAAATATTGTAAGATTAATTTTTTTATCCTTATCATTAGAAAATCATTTCGGAAAAACTACTTTTGTCGCGAAATAGCCTTTCAACAAAATTTACATAAATAGTGAACCCATATATGGATTCGTGTATTAACTCATATATGAACTCATATATGATCTCATATATGAACTCATATGGATACATATATGCACTCATATATGGACCCATATATGAGTCCATAAATGGCTTCAGTATGTGTTAATATTCGAATTCACTTGGTACTTTTACTCTTGGAACTCTTTCCAACTAAACCCTCATCATTAAATCTTCTCGTTTAGACGAATTTTGAAAAATCTGTAACGACGGTAATCACGGTTTCGACATGGCCTTAATTCGGCGATTAAACGGCGAGTATCAGCGGCACGTGAGTCAGCCGCTTTTTATACATCCGCGTAACGCGGGTGCGTGCAATTCCGCCGCCGCGACGCCCGAGTGCCGCGTTGCATTATTCTATTTGAAACGCGAGACACCGCGCTAATTATTTCGGGCGCGCGAATTGCATAATTTCGTTAATATAAGTGCGGAATTGTGAGCGCGCGCGGCGAAAATAGCCGATCGGCACTTTGGCTATGCCCGATGACGCGAAAAAGTGCGCCGTTTATTTTTACCGGCTGCACTTTGCGGCGGCGGTTCGCTCTTTATGAACTTTGACGACTCTTTATGAACGCGGCCGGTTAATTTTGGTTAATGAGACGGAGAGGCAGGTTCTGCGGCACTCGAAATACTCTGATTCGGCGGAAAATGCTTGCGAAAAAAGGAATAGTAAGCGGGGAAAGTTAGGGAAATTGGTGTAATATTTTTTCTTACGTTTGGAATGTTTGTTGCTTTAATGGATAGAATGATCTAAAAATTGCTGCAGTGTAATGTTAGTGTGGATGACTGCACTTATAAAACGAATGATGTTACTGAATATTGTGCAATGTAACTTTGGTGAAATATTGCAGAGATATTCGTGAATATTAATTAATATTGGGATATTCGATAAAATATTTGTATATTTTAGCGAATATGTTTTAAATTTTTACGATATTGTTCCGTGTCGTAATTTAAATATTAAGGTTTTTCTGTCGTTCGAACAATTTTTTTCCGACCATTTTGATATGAAAAACGAATGTTACAGTAACATTCAACATTATAGGTTATTTTTGAAATTTAGTTATTAAGATTTTTTTGTCGTTCGAACAATTATTTTTTTCGATAATGTGTTGCTAAGAAAAGAGTGAACATGTATTGTTACAGTAACATTACATTTTTTATTGTTGATCAACGTTGACTGTTTCTAAAGAAATTTCATATGCGCTGAAATTGGTCTACAATTGAAATACATTGTCGAATATAACTATTAAAAGTTACAACTTTTGTAAAATAGTTTTTTGTCTTTGATCAGCTGACTGTAATAGAACTTGTAATAGAAATATTTAGACTGCGTTAAAAAATATTTAGACTCTATAAAGGTCAAAGACTGAACTTTGATGTTTAAATGTACAGAAGGGAAATTTAGAACGAGATTCTATAATTTAACTTTTGTTGATTTATCGTTACCTTTACAATCTATACTAAGTACAAATGTGAAACGTATACATTGAAATATACGGTTTGTGGTCTATAAATGGTACCACAAACCGTATATTTGTAGTACCATCTGTGAACTGATAACATTAAAAATAAGTTTCTTGTTTTGGTTTCTGAGCCACATAATGGATTTCTAGACAACTTGAGAATATAAATCTTAGTAGAAATTAGATATTTAAATAGACTTTCTGTTACTAAACTACAGCTTTATACAGAAAACATGAATATCATAAAAAAATGTCTAGTCAAACTTTGGCTAAACATCCTCCTAAAAAAATCCCTTAAAAACCCATTAGGATTAATCTTAATCATATCTGCAATGCCTTCTGACACTGCTTTGCCACATTTCAAATAGATTTGTATACATATATGTGTGGAACTAAAGACATTTTATTACACTTCAACAATAGTACAATGTCAAACGATTGCCTAATGGTTTCTTCACGACGTTAACATTCCATTCACTGTAATTGTAAAATAAACGCTTCCAAGTGAACAACTCAGAGATATAGGATGCAGTTCTCAATTCATAATTCGGACGATTGAATAGACATTTTGAAATGCCAGTTCTGCCCAATCGACTTCTATTCCAAGATACAAATTAATGACATTCATGGAATTCAATTGCAACGTTTTCTATTCAATCCAATTCCGAAAATAGAATAGAAAATTCACAGCAATAAACCTAAAAAAATATTTCTATAATGTAGAATAAATACAACAATAACTCGTCATATTGTTATATACCGTTATTTCAATAAATATAACCATATTTATATTGACACCCCAAATATACGGCTCTTTATGTCATTCCCTTAAGTTTTATTGCATTAACGGAATTAATATTGTGAACTTTCAATCTTATTTTCTATACGGTGAAATGAGTAGCATTTCACTGTATAGAAAATAAGATAAAAGATGCATTCAAAAGAATTGAAAATTGCAACTCTCCCCAGGTACTTGGCAAGGGCAGCTTCGGGAAAGTCCTGCTGGCGGAGTTGCGCGGCACCGAATGCGTCTACGCCGTCAAGTGCCTGAAAAAGGACGTGGTTCTCGAGGACGACGATGTCGAGTGCACCCTGATCGAGCGCAAGGTGCTCACCCTGGCGACGCGGCACCCGTACCTGTGCCACCTGTTCTGCACCTTCCAAACGGAGTCGCACCTCTTCTTTGTGATGGAGTACCTGAACGGTGGCGACCTCATGTTCCACATACAAAAGTCCGGGCGGTTCGCGGAGTCGCGCGCCCGCTTCTACGCAGCCGAAATCTGGTCCGGACTCAACTTCCTGCACAAGAAGGGCATCGTCTACCGGGACCTCAAGCTGGACAATGTGTTGCTCGACTTCGAGGGCCACATCCGCATCGCGGACTTCGGCATGTGCAAATTGCAGATCTTCCTGGACAGAACTGCCGACACGTTCTGCGGCACGCCGGACTACATGGCTCCGGAGGTGAGATGTAGATTCACTCGATGAACAACTTTCTTGAGTCAAGAAAAACTTTCTTGGCTGAAGAAAGTTTCTGCAAATAAGTGGAAATAGGAAAAAATAGAAGGCAATTAAAGAATGTGAAATTCAATTGCCTTTTTTAAAAAAGGAATAGAAAGCATTGTAGTTTCTATTCACTTTTATTGCCTTCTATTTCTAGCTTTAGGTTGTGTATTTTTAATTTTCTGGCTGGAATAGAATTCGACATGATTTCTGTTGTTATTTTCATGAAAGGTTGTACCTCGGTGGAATTGTTAAACTGTCTGCCTGACATTCGCAAGTTTTCGAGTTCGAATCTCGACGCTGACTTTGTTTTATTTCTTTTTCACGCAAGAAGTAGAAAGACATGGAAAGCAATAGAATTCATTTGATTTGAATGTCTTTTTATTTCGCAAAGGCAATAGAAATAGATTGTACTGTCCTAAGAAAGCAAAATATACCATCAAAACTGTAACTGTTTTGACTCAAGAAAAAGTTTCTTCTCTCAAGTTTTGTCGCAAAAGTGAATATTTCCATAAGTGTTCGGTAGACTGTTTTCAAACCGATATTGTTTTTATGGGATTGTTTTTGATGAGTCGATAAAATCAAATGTATTTGAATGTAATACAGGTAATGAATCGAATCGATTGGTCGTTTTTAACTGGGTAGCCCATTCCTGAGCGCTGTCCTCGCGCCCGGATGACGCTCTAGAAGCGCCGACCGACATACCTGGGCGATCGTAATATCTGTCATACGACGACCCTGATCGGGTCAGCCGTATTACTGAGGGATGGGTTGAATGATCGCAAGAGACGTTGAACCAGATAGAGATAGATACGCACAGAAAAATAATTTAGTTGTCTTAAATACATACATTTATTTTCAATTAGTGGCGCTAAATAAAGATTTATCTGGAACTAATAAATCCTTATTTTGTGTAAGGAAGTACTTTATTTGCAAATATATATTTATTTGCTATAAATCTAGCTGTATTGATCCCAAATAAATAATTAATTTGGTACCGTTTTAAATTAATTATTTAGTTATTAAAGTGAATTTATTTGGAACTAATAAATTGTTTTTCTGAGTGTATAATAGGGGACTGTACGATCTGAAACTATTCTACATTTCTAAAAGGAAACTGATTGAAACCTATGACAAACCATATTACAATTATTATAATTGTTATTATAATTTTTATAATTATTATAAAGAAGTACCACTTTGAGTTGATTTGAAGAGATAACTATAGGATTTTTCTTAAATTTCTTCTCATTGGTTTCATCTTTGCTTGAACCCATCAGACGTACGAAATGTACTCAAATAATTGATTAGAAAACAAAATCTCAAATAACAAAATATTAAAATAATATAACTGGTTCGCCGAAGTACAAACAAAATGTAATTTTAGTCCTCACTTGCGTTAATTAATACAAAATCTATCCGATCTTGGACAAACTCCAAATAATATTAAGTGGCGTTATTTTTATCCCGAAGATCGCATCACATTAGGTACAAATTATGATTGAGAATGATTTTCCCGGAAAATGCTGATGAAATTTCATCGAAAACTGCGTTCCAATATAAACCTAATCCATACACGTTTCTCAATCCAATTAAAAACATCAACAGCAGTTTCTTCCTAACGTCTCACGCATCAATGTCACTTTGGAACCTTCCTCGTTAACTCCTTTTTTCACAATATTAAACGAGCTTTAATCATATAACCCAAAATAAAAAATTTGCATATTCACAATTTTCCGAGCACTGTCATCAAAGTCCAAATATCTCATAGTTTGAGCCTTATTATATCCCAACTGACTAAGACAAGACATTTTTGAACTTTGCATTTTCTCTCAGATATTTGTTTTACTACTTTTTTGTGCAATTATTTTACTTCAATTACCCAAGGGTTAAAGGGTCACAAATATAACCTCTTTTCCCTGAAAACAAACCATTTTAAAAGCACAAACATTTTACAAACCATCCCACCCTTCCCCAAACTTTTAACTTACCAATTAAAAAAGACCTGTCAACGCGGATACACTTTGCAACAAATCAACGCTAACCAATATAAATGTGCCGGCGAAAATAACTCCTGATGTCACAACAGTATTTTCGACCGAGCACGTTCACTTCTGACAGTGCAATTTTGCAATTCCTCCTCGTGTTCGACGTGATGTAATTGGTCGACCAACGCAAAAATGTTATATTAAAAAGTTTTTCGCGTTTCCAGATCATCAAAGGCCTGAAGTACAACCAGGCGGTTGACTGGTGGTCCTTTGGAGTGTTACTGTATGAGATGTTGACTGGTCAGTCGCCATTCTCTGGCTGCGACGAAGATGAATTGTTTTGGAGCATCTGCAACGAACGGCCGTTTATACCTAGGTACCTAAGTCAGGAGAGCACAGATATTCTGGTGTGTCTACTGGAAAAAGACTCCAGCAAGAGGTTGCCTGGACATGAAATTGCGGTTCATCCATTTTTCCAGGTAGGTTTAATATTTTGAATGCCAAGTTGGAAGATGGAGATGAAGGGTTTAGGATAAATGTGGACTAAGTTTAACGAGATTATTTTAATAAGATCTGTTATATTACCTTATTTTTGTAAAAAGGTAATGCAAAAAAAGAGCATTCAAGCAATTGTTCATTGCATACATTGAAATGATGAGTTTATGATAAATGTAGGCATAATTGTTAAACTTGCTTATGGTATATAGGAAGTAATTTGTTCTATACTGAATTAGAAGGTAAAAATGGAGAGTTTGTGATGAGTAAATGTAGGTATCTAATTTTCTTGTTTTATGTGGGACAGGAACTAATTTTTCAACGTTGAGTGGTAAGATAGGAACGAAAAGTATGATAAATGTGGATAAATTTGTCTTGTGCTATGTAGGATAGGGAGTAACTAATATTTCAATGTTAAATTGGAAGATAGAAAAATTTATAATAAATGTGGACGTAGGTCACAATTTTTGTTATGATATATAGGAAGGAAGTGACTAATTTATAATGTTGAAATTGAAGATGGAAGTGAAGATTTGCATACTAAATTTGACAATTGGCATCAGAATTTATTATGAAATATGCCATAGTAAATAAACAATTATTCAGAAAAAAATGTACGTAGCATGTATTAAAAACTTAGTTTATTTCCTTAATTAAGAAAGTCGAAATATGTAATCCCAAAACTTTTAAATTCTATTTACAGATTATTGATCTTACATCTGTGGATTTGTGGAAAAACCAGTTAAGTCACTTTTTTGTGATTTTGAGATATTTGCGTTTAAAGTTTCAAAAGTAAACTTTTGCATTT